>CAKKOB020000030.1:46132-86448 GCA_918844115.2 Phlebotomus perniciosus
AAGGGTTTCAAATAAAACATGCTTCAAAATATTAGTGTAATGGTAACACGATTTAGGTGTTGCACCTAACACTACACCTGCTAGTGTAGCCACTACACTAATTTCTACACCTATTTTATTTGAGCTGTTTTCTGTGTGTATTGTGTCACAAATAGACCATTCTGAATATAACGAAGAGTGGAGAACAAAGTTTCATTGTGCCTCTGCAACATGACAGCTGAATTTGTGTCGTAAAATTGCTTCAAATACCCTCGATTTCGATTAAGGGAGCTATACTGAAAATATACAATAAAGTTTAATTTAAAATGAAGCTATGCGGATAAACCGATACTCGTTTTTATGATCAGGAAAAGCGTAAATTGCTTCGTTGACGTTGTTGGTGCGAAAAAAACCCTAAATATTATGGATTTCATATCGTGGAAAACAATGTCGTTTTCCCCATGCACTCAGAAAATTGTCTGAGGATTTAGATGGTCAAGATAAATCAGCTTTTTGGCTGACACAAATTTGTCGGAGATACTGAATGTATAAGATATCTCCATGTCTTAAATTTTCCATTATACTTTATATGAGAAAATCTCTTTAGAATCCTTAGAATCCTTTAGAATGAGGGAAGGAATTTTTCTACAGAATTTTTCCCATTGTGCAAGGAAAACATCTTAAGGAATTCCTCTGGGAATTACAGAGGAAAATTCCTATCCATGTAATTGATATTTCTGTTAGAATTTTTTGTCAGGAATTTCCAAGGGGAATTTTTAACAGAATTATTTATTCTTCCGATATACGGATATTTCCGAAGAAATTCCCATAGGAAATCGCGCGGAAACTTACTTGGAGTAAGCTTGGGAAAATTCCTATAGGAAAAGAGGAATTTTCCTAGGGAAATTTCATGGTAATCTCTTCATAGGATATTGAAAGGATTGAAAGGCGTAAATTAAAAATACATTTAAGCAATTCTCGTATAACGAAAGGATTCTTTTGGGTACACAATATTGAACTATTCAGGGTGCGATATCGCTGAAATCGCTCGTAAAAAAATGTTGATCGTCCTCCGAGGTATTTTCTCTCTGTGACTTTATACCCGCTCTTGTGCAACCCCATAATGATATATAGATTATGTGGCGCATGAAAAAAAGAAACCATAGCAAAAGTTTATCCTTACATTGTATGCACTATCCGATGCTCAACTGGATATACAGACTCGGAAAGCCAGGAGTTGATGTATATGTACGACACGAGGGTGATTCTACATGTGCGGTGACTAACATAGAATTCCTAGTGAACGAAGGTGCTTTTGTTACTTCCACTGCTGATGACTCCCTACATTTATGGAATTTTCGCCAAAAGAGTCCTCAAGTAGTACAAAGCTTAAAATTTCAGCGAGAAAGGTATGTTGAATTGTAGAGATTGTTGGTCCTTTTCTATCTCACTTAGCACCTTTCAACCTGCCAATATTTCAATGGCGATGTCATCATTAATTTTCCTTTTTCCAGGATAACATGTCTCCATTTGGCCGTCGCGAGCAAATGGCTCTATGTTGGAACGGAGAAGGGCAACATTCACGTCGTGCACATTGAATCGTTTGCACTGAGTGGCTACGTTATCAATTGGAATAAAGCCATTGAAATGTGAGTAATGAATCACTTTGTTCCAAACGACTTATCACTTGATCTCTTGGCAAGGGTAAACTTCCTCTTCGATATATTTATTCATATTTCATTAAAACACCTATTATATATAGATAAGTTGATTAAGATGGGGAGAATCTCCTTTTTAGTTCACATCCATGAATGGGAATATCTTGACTTATTATTCATAAGTCACTTCTTATAGGTACACATTTCTGAGAATTCAACTTGAGATGTTCTCTAAGAGATATAGAGAAAATCACATGAGTGCAAAATGATGTTCTAATAAGAAGAAGAAAATCAATGCATTTTCCAAGAAACTCTCACGGTGACATCATTTGAAATCATTATGGAAAATCAGAAAATATGGGAGTCGCTCGTTAGCTACCTACATGTTGAGATACCTTAATATTGAATTTATTTCGCTAGTACGCTCAACAAAAGTGCATGAGTACTCCAATTTTATATTGCAAATATAGTTGGAAATATAGATTTTCGTTTTTTGGACAACTTCCAAAAGGGGTAACACATTTAAAATGACTTCAAAAACTTCAAGAGGTGTTATAACACTGCCAGAAAATACTGAAACATTGTGTCATCGTAAAATCTTGCCAAGATTTCGAAGCTGTGGTAATTAGGGTTCATAAATATCAAAGCTTTTAAGATTCTTCTGTCTTTATTTTCTTATCATTTACCAAGCAAAGTGGAGTTTTCAACTTTTTGGATATAATACTGAGAACTTCTGACATTAGGACAAACAGTTATGCGGTTCTTCGTAAAAATACGTTGAGTGGAAAATTGAAAAATATTAGAAAGTTTAATTTTATATCTAAATCCTTTTTGTTAGTAGTTACACAAAACTGATCAATAAGGAATGAATTTTAATCAGTAAAATAGCGCAAAGTCAAAAGAAAAATGTCAGCAAAATTTTAAGTTTTTGATCAGTAAGAAAGGCAAAAAATCAGTTTGTCATTTATTTGATCAGTAAATATCTTAATTTTGTTCAGTAAGAAATATGAAATGATCAGTAATATACTGAGTGTACTGCAAAAATTTACTGATCAGAGTTTTAACAAGTTTTTTTTTACTGACAAATTTTCATTTTTAACTGACCGAATTATACACATTTTGCCCATTTTGCTAATCAAAAAGTGATAGCATAATTTGATTCTTCAAATTCTATGTAATTGTAATCAATATCAACACGCAAGAATTTGCTTTTCTTTTATAAAATTCTTTTAAATTTTCATGATGAAAAGGCAAATGCTCCTCCAAATACGGTTTTGTGAGAACATTGAACAATAGGCATGTCACATTAGGTTTTGCATATTTCACTCTCCACGTAATTGCCATGTCCGATTTGATTTCCCAATAGGATAGTTTCACGATGTCTCTCGTACATGCGAATTATCTCATCCATACTTGTCCAACTCCCGCCAGACAATATATAGAATTTTCCATATGAAGAGGTGAAAGCTTTGAAATCACACACGCAATTCCCAACATAAACTCCCGTATGATATCCTCTTATCCTTAAAGTGTTGCAATGCACATAAATTCAAGGGGTTATACTGCCGAGTGTAAATCGAAAAATCATTTTTCCACATTGCGATAGAATTCTAAACGATTTTCTAAAATTGCACTCCTCATCGAAATTCTGTGTTGCATCTTTGCTGAAATTCAATTGCTTTGCTTTCCCTCTCTGACTCTCCTTGCTCATATATTCTGGGATATGCTGTGCAATATTGAATGCAATAATCGCTCAGTGGGATCCTATATATTGGAGAACTCTCTTCTCCTATAGTTATGTCTTTATCACGACATCACATCATTCGGGTAACACATTTTCACAAAATATCCTACAAAGAACCTTTCAAAGCCACACAATTTTCTTTTGACTTTTTTTTTTAATATTTTTCTACCTGTTCTATTGTGCTTTTACGTAGATTGTTTTTAGGGAGCGTTTCGCTCAATAATTTCATGAAGAAATTTGGATTTGAAATGTTTTGATGAGAAATGAAATAATCACAAGATATTATGTCGTTTTCCCACAAACATCATATCAGATTAGCTTAATTGGTAGATGAAACGAAAACCTTGCACACGTGCTAAATAATCCATAAGGACTTTGATCATGGTTCTCATCCAAAGAAACACAGATATTGTAAATTAATTGTTTATGTGTCTCCATTTTGATAAAACATTTTAATTTTTTTTTTTTAGATATTTTGAATCGATTTTAAACTCAATTAATACTAATTTCGTTTATCTTCTAACTGCCATTGAAATCCTTACATTAAGTTAATTTTTAGCGCAGATATTCAATAAACCGAACCAGTATCACATGGCTTACATAAAAATCCATGCTAATGTAAGTCTACCGTCATTTTCAATCGGAACTTTTATTGATTGAAATATCACGTGATGTATATTTCAACATTCATCACTTTTATTCTATAATAGTGACTGAAAAATTTCCTTACTCATGGCTTCTTTCGGAGTCTGCAATTAAATGTGTTGAAAATTACTATTAAGACCACGCACAGTACTTTGGTTATAGCATACATCATGAATTAGTTGAATTGAAACGATAGGAAGAAATTTTCCACCGACGTCGCTGGGGAGTCTAAGGTCAAACAGGTGTTGAATGAGGTGCATGTGAAGGAAGAAAGATTGTGAGTTTCATGACTCTTTAATGGCATGAGAAAGTCAGGATTGTGGGGGTATTGGGGGTGAGGTTGAAGAAAACGGAAAGTTTTCAATAATTGAGTCTCAGAGGATTTTGGTCTTATATTGACTTTTGGAGGGAGAAAGGGAGGAAAAAGTTGCTGGAGTGACATTTTAAAAGTCCTGGCCAATAGCCATGGCTTTATAGGTATCTATAGGAATCTATTTGAACTTTTTGGAAAATTCACCCCATGGGCACAAATTGTTTGAATAACATTAACAACTCACTCAATTGAATTTTAAAAGTGGTGAAATTTTAAATTATGCTAGATTATGCAATTAAGCCCATTTTTGCGGTATTGTCCTGTGGGAGTTCTTGTCAACTGTACAATGTGTTATAAATTTCCATTTGAATATTAATTTATCTCATTCATTTAATTTGCTGAAGGGTATGATTCTACGTGGATTTTCAAAATGTTCACAAAAATGGGAGAATAAATTAAATTTCAGGTGGAATTGTTTTTGAATTTTAGAATATATATAGGATTAAAGCTCAACACATTTTGCAGATTGTATTGTATTTAATCCATTTGTCAATTGTGTTGAAAATTGAGAGTAGACTCGAGGGATATTGAATGTTCACTTTGCAGCTGAATTGTACACGCAGTTTAAAGGCTTAAGATGGCAAAGTGTAGTGGCTGTTGCTGGTGCTTTTACCTCTTATTTTCGGGGGATGAATTTTGTGGAGTGCGCTTGAGTTTCAGGACGTACATAAATCATTCAATGTCGCTGTCGAATGCTCTGTCCTCTTCCCAATTCATCCACTTGTGAAATCTTTCTCGTTTCACTCTGCACTGTTTTACCTCAAATATCTCTATACAAAACGCTCTTGTACATTATTAATACCCTCTAACAGCTGCCCCTTTGACAAGATCCGTTCAATGAGACCCTCAAGCGGTCTCACATATCCTACGTATACATAATCGGATATATTGGTATGGTTAGTATATATTGATTTCTCTGATTTTGCATTGGGTTCGGATTAATGTAATGAGTACAAATTGCATGCAGATTCAGGAGATATCCCCTCAGACACATGACGATTAATCGGGCTTGTATGCATATCGGTCGTCCAAGATTAAAGGGACAGATGATACATGTAAATGCCAATATAGATATTCTCCTTTAATCTTGGATAAGCTATATATTTTCCAGACTGTTTATACAGTTGCAGGCTCATGGATCATATTTCATCGAAATGAGAAATTTAGTAGATTCATATGAAAACTTAGTTAAAAATTGATCGAGTTTCACAAGATATTGCGTACATCAAAAACAATGGTTTTCATATACAAAAACCACTTATCGAGAAAGTTTACAAGAGTTTAAAATTTAGTCAGGTTTCCAACAATTACTTTGGCAAATTTCTATCTCTTTTGTAATATTAAATTACAATGTTTTTAATGAAGAAACTGTTTTGAATATCAGAAAAATTATATACCCCTTTGACTACAAAAATAGCAACATCCAAATTAATTAAGAAAGTTTTAGTGTTGTTGTACTGAAGCTTTGCGAGACACATCATTAATTATATGCAGTCTCTTCGCATTATATTTGTAGAGTAATATCAAAAATATCTTGTCGTAAAATTTTATCATACATTATTAAGTTACAAACTACCAAAATAATTTTAGAGCTTTTGAAAAAAAAGCTTACAAAACCTTCATAAAAAATTATTCTTTCCTTTTTGATATTTTATTGTATTTCAAAAAATGCACTCCATTGCAAATTCACGTGTTTAAGAATGCAAGACTGTTACCTATACCCAACCCGCAGAAAAGATAGATAAATTAGGTGAATTATAAAGGGGGACTTTGTAGATGAAAACATATTTGCTGTCCGCAGGCAACAATAAGGAGACTGTCTTCACATAGGAAAATGTGAAAGGAGCTTTTCTTTTCGGGAAGATTCTCTTAGGCAGGAGGTGGGTGGGTGGCTGGGTAGAAAAAAAAATTGAGACAAGAGTTTCTTGTTTTCAGTGCATGAGGATGACGTTTATAAATTGAGAGACGCGCTTACCCATTTATATTCCTAGGAGCAAAATGGGGTGGTTTTTCCACACAAAAGGAATGGGGGACCAGAGAGACGCCCCGTGAGAGAGGGGGACGAATGCTTGAAAGGTGGCGAAGCGCGGGGGAGGGTGACCAAGAATGAGACTGATGTGGAAAGTTGTACAACAAAAGAGAGGAGTTTTATTTGTCTGTTTTGTGTCTCCCCCTTGTGTAGCTTTTTTCGTGCATGATCTCCTTTCTTTGGGCTTGGGGTGTATTTCCAGTGCAAAGTGGAATGGAGAGGGGGAAAAAGTGGGAAAATGCTTAAATCTTTTATAGGAGGCTATATATGCACACTTATCTCACAGACAAGTTCCATTTGGTTTTTTGCTGCCGCCTCTCTGGTCGAAAAGTGCATCCATATATACACTTAGCGAGTATTTTGAACATTGCTTAACCACTAGTGGTGGAAGTGTCTGGTGTGACCTAATTTGCCGAGTGCACTATCTTTGAATAATATGCTAAACGAATTACTATGCTATATTGTAATAAAATAATCCCATACACTATGCCAAGAGACTCTCGGGGTTTAGTAAAAAGTGTGAGTCTATTAAAATATTTAATTAAACATTTTACAGTGAGTGGTGGTGGTGGTGAAAATTCAAAAGAAAGGGTCATTAGGATCGTAAAAAATGGTAATGACTCTTGAGTATACTCTTCAAATATTCGCGTTCATTGGATGCTTTTGACTCACAAATGACCTTTTTGCTTTGCGTTATACGAGAATCTACAATTCAATGAGTACGCACTGGGAGTTGAGCATCTTCTTCATCAACAATTGTGCGCCTATAAGCTCCATAATCTTAAGATTATATTCCACTGCTTTCAACCATATTGTTGTTGTTCTTCTCGTTCTTCTCTATTCTATGGGGATGTGTCTCGCGAAATTCTCTTGTTTTGCCTTAAGGACATTCTTGTATGGAATTTAAATAATAATTGGCCATAATGGACAAGTTTGGTCTCTCAATTGTCCTTTCTCAATCCTCCCACGTTATGTTGCCTGACAACTGAATGTGAACAACGCAATCTTGATATGAAGAAATGGTTTTAGGTATTGTTCGATAAGATTTTCCATCACAGGAGATTTTAGGCTTTTCAACAAAATGATTAAGGAAAAAATTGAAATCTACCAACTAAAAGTAATTTGTAATAATCTCGACCCCTTGTCTTCTTAAAGTAGATTCCTCCTATACCTTGGAAAATCTTTATTTTTTTCCATCTCCTTTATAAAGGGCCGATTAAATAGAAAAATCATTAATCATAGCGGAAGATGAATAATTGGGGGTTCCGCTGGTGTGTGTAATGGTATTCTGGAAAATTGGGCAAAATCTCCATGTCCACAACCAAAATCCCTTGGGGATTAATGTTCCTTCACTTGTTGCTCGCTGTGATGGAAAGATAGAGGGAAATAAAATGAGTGAAATAATTTGACCACCGGAATTTGTGAGACTAATATGATATTTATTCACATTAACGAAACGGAAATGGAAGGAATCCGTAATAATAAGTTCGATAAATCCCATTGTGGGTCTCTCTCATTTTTTTTTCTTTTCATCATCTGGAGGTCTTTGTGGATTTTAACAGTTCCAACATATAATCTGAAAATCTCCATTCATCTTTCGCCCAATGTTGGGTGATGAAGTCATGCATATTCAATCATCAGTGATTCGTTATTGGTTAATTATATTGGCTATATATGGTGTGAATGTTAACTTGAGCGGGGGTTGATTCTTTGACAAATGAACTGTTATTTGTATAGAGGTTTGGGATAAGTTCAAAGTAAATGAGAGATAGAAGAGTTTGTGAAATTCAATGCTATGGAAATGCATATATGCACGTCTTGCTCTGGAATTCGATATCATTTATCTTTGTGCTAAAACACAAAGTGATTGTGTGCAAAGGGGTTAGAACTAAATCTCTGGAGTGTTAATTGGTTTTTTACTCTCTCTTTCCACTTAAATTACTTCCGCAAAATCTGGATTTTTTTCCCTCTCATATTAATGTTCTGTACGTGCAGCGGATTTTTTTTTCGTTGTTGAAGGGCAGCAAAGTATACAAAAGACGACATTTAATTACAAGAGTAAACCCCTTTTGTAATTATGCTCTTAAATGTGACACTCTCCTGTGTTCAACGCAACGCTCACAATGCTCAAATATTACATACCTACCTTGAGTTGGGTCACTCTCTCTCTCTCTTTCTCTATATGGATATATGCGTATTATATTGTGGCTCAGTGCGAGGAACAATTTTACACATTCCCCGTCACATGGGTCCTTGTGTTTGACCGAAAACATATGAGGAGAGCATTGAGTTGAGATAGCAGTACCCCACATGGGGTAAATTAGAATTTACTCTTTGCAAAGGTCTTGTGTAGCGAGTAAACTTCTGGTGCTGACACGCATATCACATTAATGAATAGAATTATCCTCATACATGGGAAGTATAAAATGTTTTAGCTCCGGAATATTACGTTTAGGTACTGAGAGATAGTACACGGATCTTCCTTCTTTTCCGTGAGATTTCACCATGGTCGGCAATGCCTATATGTCAGGTCTATAGGTTATTTGTTGCATAATTTAACGTGTTTAACTTCAATTAGCCGATCAAAATGCACTCTATTTTAGTCTCATTTGATGTTTCTGATGCATAAACAGGATCATCAATTACATTTTCTCTTGATATATTGAATTTACTGAGGTCTTTGAAATCATTTGCTTTTAATCAACTTTGCTATAAAAGAAGGCATGATTTACACGGAATCCATACAATTAATTTTTCTCTGAAATGCAGACATTTTAAATTCTATGCAAAGATTTTCTAGGGGCCGTTTTGCCAAAAAAAAAACATTTTATGTTAAATGCAAAACGTTCTGTATATCTCATGCATGAAGTGCTAATTGCATGGAAATGTCATCTGCAGCATCTGCAAAAGTGCCTCTGAAATAATGGCACGTCTACAATTTTTTAAGCAAGTACAAATTCTCCTTCATTAGAAGGGAGAGAGAAGTTCAGTAACGGAAGATATATATTCACTTAGTGATATTGTGCAACTCTGCATTAGGATGAAAAATCTGCAACTTCCACTTGCAACGTATGACAATAGTAAAAGTGACAAATTGTTCAATAATGGTTGAAAATGAGAAACGACAGTAATATATTAGATGGAAAATTGCATGATAACAAGAATGTTACAGAAAAATGTAGCGTCATTTGAAAGGATGTCTTGCGTTACAAACCAAATGCTGTCGGAACTTGGAAGAATGGGCTATATCACAATTGTCTAAATAGTGCTTTACATTTTTATGGAAAAGTCTTTGGGGCCACTATAAGAGCTCTGGGTGGGTATATGGTGTCTAATGCTGACGGAGGAAAAAAAGAGAGAGCGTTCCGGAAAATAGGGAAATGAAAGAGAAGTTGAATGTGAATTTCTGAATGATTTAGCATTATTTCAAGATTTGCGTTGAGATTTTGTAAATTTCTGTGAAAAGGGAAGCTTTTTGGGGAAAGTGTGTCGTCCTTTCTGCGCCGAAATCTTATATTCCCTTGATACCATGGAGGCTTCATTTTTGACCACCATTCTTCTACAAAACATATATATTTACTTCTATGTTTATAATAAAGCTCCACCATGTCCGACAAACTTGATTTATTGCTTCTCCATCTCTAAATGTGCTATATATACAGCATTAAATATGTCCAAGAGAGCAACGAGGAAAAAATCCCAGAGAGAAAGGAAGTGAAGGCAGAAAAAACACGTTGGAATGAGGTACACAAAAAAAGATGTGGCAAGAAATTGTGGCAATAGAAATTGCGGATATGGGGATCCACAATTTATATAAGAATACGAAAAGGCAAACCACAAAGTAATATACTTTCCGACCAAGATCCCCTGATTCATGATTTTTCTGGGTAAAAATTATATTTATGTTTCTTATTCCTATACTGAACATCATTGACTTGCCGAAAAAAGGCTCCATCTTCCACTCGCACAGAGCTCTGAACGATTTTAAAATCAATTCTCATTTGCATCGACGAGCGATGGGGGTGGGAGGCATTTCTGACTGTGCGGGAAAACGTTTGAATTTATTCGACTTTGCAGAAAATCAAAAAGTAATTTTGCTAAAGAGCATACCACATCGGGATTTGACGTTGCCATTAATGTATTTATGTTGCTTCAGTCCGTAGTAAAAATATGTGTCTGGTTTGTATTGATGTGCAGTGTGGGTTTTTTTGTATGCAGGGTGACCAATACTGGGGTTAGTCTGATATTGGGACTGACTTGAAAGTGCTATTGGGGATGTTAACCTTGTCTAGCCAATCTATTATAATTGAGATCGTGAGATACCAGATGAAATTCCTGTTCTTGCTCGAAATAAAGTCCAAATAATTCTGAAAAGGATATTCGTTCAAACTATTTTCCTTTTAGGCGATCCGGTACGTTCTTTGCTGGAAGGGTTTTTAGCTATATAGAGTAACTGATATTGGATCTAACCCCCAAACTTCCTCCTAAATCCACAAAACATTTTTAAAAATTAATTAAAAAAAAATAAAAATAGAAAATCCTAATTAAATCTTCGTGGATTAAACATCATTTTGTGATCTTTTATTCTGAGAATCTGTTAAAGGATTTGGAATTTAATCACCCTGTTGCCTATTCAAGCGTATATAAGTTTAATTATGAAGAACGCTTTTAGTGATGGTCACAGTGGCGCCTATAGAGTATCTTTCATCATACACTGTGGAATTGAATATTCCTATTCTGTGTGCACTCACAGTCCATTTAATTCTCAGCCAATGTACCCAGGGGGAAACCCTTAAATATGAGCGAGATTACTAACAAACATGACAAACTTTTAAACATGACCAAAATTCAAAGCGTTATCAATTAAGGTATAACGCCCTGTTGATGACCTATAATACAGAAATCCCATGGTAATATCAAATTTACTAACATGTGGCTTCCCTTTGGTTGCCTAATGAGAAAATTTTCTGGAAAACCGCCTAATTGAAAATGAAGGTAATTAAAAGTGTTTATTGTGATTTCACTTCGAGAGCAAGCCTTTTAAAGCCAAGACCCTTAACAAATGATGCCTTACTATGTAATTACTGGGGCTAAAGAAGTGTGTTAACTTGAGAAAATCAATGAGTTCTATCCAGTGGATCCATGAGCGTAGGGAAATTAAACAATGAAAAATTTCCTCATTAATTATTCAACTCGGAAAATCACAAAATTTTCGACGATGATGATGAATTCTTGCTCATTTTCTTTCTTGACTCCCCTTTTTTCCACGGTCATGGTGGTCTTTTGAAGCTTTCTCTCTATACATTGTTGTAAATTTCCCATTGAGTTGAGTGGATGGTGTTGAGGGAAGATTTTGTGCCCCAGCAACAAATTCCTCTGAAGAAGTTAGTTTTAAAGTTTCTCTTAGAGACCCACTCTCCTTGTTATTGTTGCCTCCATTTCTGTAACATTCTTTGTGAAATGGCCCCAAGCAATATTTTCTTACGCGCAGTACTCTCTGTAGAATGGAGTAATGAAACACAATTCTTCCTCATTTTCACCCACCCCACGCGTGTGCCTTGGTTTTCTGTCCTTCTTTAGAAGATCACAGGGGAAAATTCTTGTAAAGATTGCTGGTATGGCATGGTATAGTATTTTCATTATTAACAAATATTCTTCGTCAACACACTGAGGAAGACACCTTGTGAAAAACAAGCTTAAATTGGGCATCGAAATTCAAGATGAATTCATTGGAGCATATTTTATTTGTTCCAAGTTAATTACTTGTATATTTCTAAATTTATTTCAAAGGAATTTTGTAATCATCCAACTTGTATATTTCAAAATTATTTTCTTGTTGAAATATTAGGGTGAAAACATGAAAAAATGAGAAGACAAATCAGCTAAAATATTGAATGTACGCACAACCATCGCGGAAGAAACAATTCTATATATAAGAATAAATATAATATATATATGGGGGGCGGTGGTGTGTGGGAAAAAGTGATCATATCACAGCTGGCAAGCAAATTACGTCCTGATTTTTTTTCCACTTTTATTTCCGGGATGTAAATATTTTATTCAAATTGTATCCCGTGGAATTTTCATGCGTTTCTCGAGATTTCATCGTGCATTCAAATTAAAAGTTTGGAGAAAGTGTCGTTGGTTCTCGAGAAGGAAGTCGTTTACATATGGTTTCCATAGCATTTAATAATTACGCGTGCAGTCTGTATAATAAGGGTTTGTAGTTTTGCTGAAACGTGCTAATTATTGTGAAAGTTTTGCTATTCGTTTTGATTAATTTGCAAATTTTTCTTAATTTAAAGAAAAAACTTATTTTTATATTGTTAAGTTCATCTTAATTGAACTTAATTGAATTTCTTGTCTATCGATAGAATCGATAGAATATTCCAATAACGATCTTGCATAGAGTCATAAGATTACCAAATTATCTTATTATGAGGTTTCTCATTGTTAATTTGGTAAATTTCGAATATTGAATAATAAAATAGTTCTGAAAAGACTCGTGCAAAGTTATGTAAATAACATTTTCCTACACTTCATTGTATGAGAGTCTCCTTCCGCGCACCATATCTATTCGATGCTAAGCGTAATATCAGACAAAGTGATCAGAAGGGGATATTAAGAGTAAATTTATGGTGGGAAAAGGAAATTCAGAAGCGCGAATTCATGCTCAATTATTAGTGACTTGTTAGATGGTGACGATGGCTTCGAGTTGTGAGTAATATTTAGGTTGAAATGATACTTAAGCCAAGGTATGGCTTGTTCCCTTCATATATTATGAATTTTCAATGTAGGTACCTTTACCATAGTCTGTATTATGTGTTATTAATATTAGTTTGTGATGAAGATTCATGTGCATGGGCGGGTGCTTTGGCGTGAAAGTTAGAGGAGCTAATGGATTGCAAAGACCATCCCTGGCTCAAGCTGTGTTTAGGTAAATTGATGAGGGGGGTTGAGGGTATACAAGAAACCAGAAGTGTTAATTTTCCATGCTTCCACACTCTCATGAAGTTAAGTCATACACAATGGAAAGCAATAGAAAACACATTTTACAAATAAATTAATTATTTGGTGGTTTTCAACCTTCGTCACTGACAATTAAATTATACATTAATATGTATAAAACATATTTGTCTGCCGCATCGAAGATTTCACATACTTTCTTTCGTTAATAGAGAGAGAGAGAGAATGAAATTAATTAATTTTTCCCCAAGACACCTCCTTAGAATTTGAAAGCACCTGAGAGGGCTTTAGGGTGGAAACATCGTGATTTTTGCCATAGTATAACAATGCGAGGGGCGCAAAAGAATTAAGCAGCAGCACAACTCGCACCATGATTGAAATACAGATTTAATTACCGGGTCAGATCAGGTTCAGATATGGAATGGGGTGTTTCTGTTTGCAGAAGCTAAATTCATTTTCATTAAAATTGTATGCATAATAGGCAATTAATTTCCTCAATGAGTCATTTTCAGGTCGGTCCCGGGTCACCACTTCGATGGCCACCCTCAAAATCCAATATTTCAACAATTAAGTGAGGCAATATCGTGATTTCCAGCCAAATGTTCATATTTCATACAAAGAGAAATTTTGTGTTTAAATATTGCTATTGTATTTCAGAACTTTCCACCCTCTTTTAAAAGATAATCTGTTAATTAATCATTTGAAGAGTGGGAGAGACAACTAATTATAGTATTCCATGCATAGACAATTATATGCTAATACGAAAGGATAGCAATCTGAAACTTTATTACAAGTGAGTTTGTCAGTCAGTTTTTGTGACAATCATACTCATTAAGCTGCATTATCTGCAAGAAAGTTAAATGTAAAAACGGATTATCATACTTTGATAGAGAGATGCCATTATTTTTGGTATGGTTGAGCTGGTTGAGCTACTAAACTAAATTACCGGCAGTGCATTACCATCCAGTAATCGATTTTTCTGCACAAACCCCATCCTACATTCACATATACAAGTGTTTTTCGTGTTCATGGTTCTTACTAGGTCACTCTGGATTGTCTAATATCGATGTCATCGCATCCCAATTTGGCATTTCACCAATAAATTGTCTTCTATCTAAACGTCTTTCTTCCACATAAGCTTATGGGGTAGCATTACAAGCAAACAACCTTATATGTATGTCAGTGTCATTGTCAGACCATATCTTTCCTTTTCTCTTGCAGTTTAGACATGAAAGATATTATATATTACAAAGGGGAAGTAATATTATAATTCATAGGAATTTCCGGGAAAATCTATTAATAAATTTCAGCTTTTAACCTAAATCACGTTTAAAATAATACGTATTAAAACAAATCTTTAAGAATTCTTGTCTTGAAACTCCAGTATAAAGATTTTTAAAGGTCACGCTACTCACGCTATAGGTGTATCGTAAAACTTATAACAATTTTCAGTTTTTCAGTTATTTATTCCCAGTTTTATTATAAAAAGTATCCTATTATTTAGATATTAAATTAGGTTGAGTTATTCAATTGTTTCAATAATTAAACCAATATGCATAAAACCACAGGAAATAATTAGACTACATAGAGAGTTTAGAACATTTTTGGATTAATTAAATGTACCTAAATTAAATTTGCACTAACTAGATAATATTTGTTTAATTAACTCAATCATAGAAATGGATAAAATTTGCTGACCAAACGCAAGCATAGGTACGTCATGATTATAATCCTAATAAAAAATTTAATTAGGATTATAATATATTTAAATTTACCTCATTCCTATCTTTTAATGTTTTTTAACGCTCTTTGACTTTGAAAAGCAAAAGAAATATGTATATTATTTTTTTTCCTTTTCATTAAAACACTAAAGTCTTTGATATACTAGCAGCATCTTGAAAGAACCCTTGGCTATTAGGAAATTTACTTTATTTTATAAAAAAAAAGAAAGCATGGAAAGTCCGAAGGGGCAATAAATTAAAAGATGTTGCCAAAAGGTCTCGTTACCTAATGGTTTCGCTGCATAAAACTCGATAAAATATTAGAATGAAATGAGAGAAGAAGGTGCAGAGAAATTTCAATTTCTATATCCTAACGAGATAGAACTTTTTTCCCTCTAATATGGGTTTTTCCCCCTTTTGTGTGCCTCTAAGCTGTTTTGAGCAAAACGTCTTAGAGGGACTGAAAATAGATAAGGAAAAAATGTGCAAAGAAAAATTGGAAAAATCCTTGCTTCCGGCTATTAACTATTTAAATTGGTATGGTGGCTTTCCTTTGAATTGTGAATCCGTTTCGGGTGAAATTTTCCAAATAAAACTCCGGTGCTTGAGCACAAGGAAAAAAGTTTTTTGCGGGATGAACCCTAGTAATGGTGTGGGGGTGGGTCTATTGGTAAATGTGTGTAAATTATGGGTTTTCTATTTAGATTCCTTTTTTATTTCTTTTAGGGGTGTTTTTGGGGTGAATCTTAATAATGGGTGTTTTGTGAAATTTTGCCTCATTCATGTTGGGAAATTAATTCAAGTTTATGGTGCTGAATGAAAGTCATTCTTGTCACCTTAGGACGCCAACGAGACTACCATGGGTTAGGTGGGAAAATCTTTACAATATTAAGCAGCACCTTCACCTTTTCTTTAAATAAACTTTGCAAATGTGTTGTGCTTAATCCAAATTAACTAATTAATATTTCAAAATCTGTATAGGAATATGAATACCAAATGAGGGATAAGCCTTCTGAAACGGCACATCAAAATGTGTATTTGCGTTTTCAAGCCACGAAGCCAATTCGGGGGCGGGAAGATGTCTTGAGGAAGAGAAGAATCGTCCTTTTTTACGGGTTGAAGGGCAATTAATTTGAATAATTGCATTTGGTGGAAAATTAATGGATTCATATTCATTTTTTTCTCTTTCTTTCTGTTCTGCCCATCAGAAAGATGAGAAATTGTGGCACTTTGTAATGGTCAGGTAGTGCCATTTGACACGAGCAGATGCCTTTTTATTTTGCTTAACATCTGCGCGCGATATTTACATGGATTTTGGGGTGATGTTCTTTAAAATCATGTAAACTGTTGAATTCTACATTGTGTTCCCCTCTAAACAATTTGATGACGAGTTGTGAACGGAAACCTGAGCGAAAATGATTAAAGACACAGACGGCAATTTACGAGCGATGTTGAGCAAATTAAATTTCAGCTACAATAGGTACATATATGTATGTACTGGATGGAGAGAGAGCATTTGAAGATGAGTGAAATGGCTCTGCAAGGTATTTTCATTAGGAAATTACATTAAAAACGGACCATATCCCTTAACCATCTGGGTACCACAATCTTCCGAAGAGCTCGTATCACTATCCCATTGGCGTTCTCTTACAAAATTTCAGCTCTGCCACAATTAACAGAAACACCCAAAATTCAGTATGAAAGTCGAGAATGGTGCTTTATATATACAATGTGTCATTTTATATCCATTTGCTTGAAATTGGATATAAATTTACTTAAATTACAATCAATCAATTTCTGGTCGTTGTGCTTTTCCTCGCCAACCACGGGTAAATGTGTCAACTTTCAAGGCGTATTGCATGCTACAAGGGGATTGAATTTTCAAAATTGAAAGCCGTTTTATACACCCCCCTCCCCCGCCAGCCCTCCCTTCCATGCTAAGAAGATGGTGTATAATTAATCATAAACAAAATGAAGCAGTTGAAAGGGAAACTTTGTCATTGTTCCACGGTGTCGAGTTGAGGCGCGACTAAAAAAGTCTCTTTGCGACAGCAAAATGCTATCCATGTTGAATTTGCACATGGATTTCATGTTCCACGAGGGGCAGCTCAATTCTTTGAAAAAACAAAAATAATGAAAACGTGAGAGAAATTGTCGTCAGGTTTTCGTTTGTTTAATTCTCCAGAGTTTGCATATTCATAGTTTACTCGGAAGCTAAATTTAACTTGTTTCAGAATTAGAAAAAATTTACAAATTTATGCGGTGGTAATTTTTTCAAAACATGAGTTGAAAATGACTGGAATTATTATTTCAGGACGATCTTTGGCTATCGAATCAACTGGTATTTGATATAAATTCTAGCTCATTTGTTAGTCAGAAGCCCTTCAATCCTTTGCCATGGTTCTGTATAAGTTTGCGTCGTCGCTATGGCAAACATATCTTGTTTAAAAAGTTTGCGTTCTTGTCATCAGCATTTTAAATTGCTGTCTAGGTATATGGGTGTATTGTTAAGCAGAAGTATTAAAATTATATCACATTGCTACCGTTTCTCTCTATCCCTGGTCGTCCATTTGAAGTGGAAAGAGATAAAATTTAATTTCTCAGAAATGTGTACTCCATCGAGGAGGACTTTTTTTATAGATTTATGCTTGAAGTATTTTTACTGGAGAGGAGGATAATCTTTGAAAAATAGGAGAGACTTCTAGGGAAAAAAAAACAGAGGAAGATACATAACAAATAGGGATAGACAGAGACAAATCCTTAACACTTTTGCGGAACAATAAAAAAAGAGCCCAGCAAAAATGATTATCATAAAAAGTTTATTTCCTTTATTTGTTACAGAGTACGGACAACGCATCCCGGTTGTGTTGTTCAGTTATGCGATAATCCCTTGGATGCTAATAAAGTAAGTTTCCACTTTGTTTCTACGTCTTCTTTTGCCTCTTTTTCTTCCGCCCCATAATGAGTCTCTGTCGTCTTTTCACGTTTGTCGTGAAAAAGAAATGAGGCGATGTGGAAGCTCAGTGTTGAGCCTCGGGAATTGAGGTGGAAGAAATCGAGTCACTCAGTAGCAGAGAGAGAAGACAATCAATTTTAACAAATTTCCTAATGCTCTCGTCTCTTCTGTTTTCTCTTAATTTGCTCCACAACCGCTTTTCCCCCTCCCCATCGAACCAACAAAACACAACCAGTTGCTAATTGCATATGAGTCAGGATTAATAGTATTATGGGACATGCGGGGTAAATTTGCCGAACTTCGATGGCAATCGTCTGAACCTCTGAGATCTGTTTCGTGGCATCATGAAGGGAAGCATATAGTGTCTTCCCATACGGATGGATCACTCTGTACGTGGCCTTTAAGAGCAACACCAAAGCCCCAATTCCACTCATATCCACATGGTAAGGAATTTTACATGCACAATTCCAAAGTTGTATGTATATTGAATCTCTTGAAATGACCAACACACAATGGTTTTGCACATTTAATTAAAAAACTTTCCATATATATGGTTCCCAATTGCAGCAAAAACGACGAAAGAAGGTAAATTGGAATCCTGCAAACCTATACACAAAGTGGAATTGAAGACATCAAAGACAGGGTAAGTTGGGGTTAACTTTCTTATATTATGAGTGTGTGTAATAGTTCCTTATAGTCAACGGACTGCGACGTAAGAATAAACTGCCACTATTAAAGTGTCCAAAATACATTTGTAGGGAAACTTTCACTATATTCTCGGGGGGTCTGTCGATGGAGAAGGGCGGAAAGTCACCGTGTATCACAGTGCTTCAAGGCAAAGCGACCACAGTCCTGGAGATGGAACATCCTGTGGTGGATTTTATAACGATATGCGAAGGTCCATGGGCTAGTGGTAAGCAATTCATGACATTTAAAATTCATAATATAGGGGGAGAGTAGGGCAGTTTCACAACCAGTAATTTGAGGTTCAACTTTAACCCTTATTTTTCCACCCAAAGCCGGTAGTTTATCCAAATTGTTAAGTTTGGCTATTGGCTTCTTATAGACAACCGCAAAACGCCTTTGGCTTTTTGAAAACATTTTTGGGCTGTTTTAAAACGACTTTTGAAAGCATTTCCAGATCGTTTTAGGCTGTTTTAAAATGCTTTAAGAAAACGTTCCCATGTAAAGTATTTCAGCTGTTTGATAGAGTTCTTATGAAATGTTTTAGCTCCTTGAAGAGATCTGCATTCGATATTGGAAACGTTTTACTAGACATTAATCCTTTTGTCTTAATGACAAACGGCGTGGAATTTCATTATTTTTTATTTAACATCGTCTTCTATAAAACTTTTGGATTCATGAAGTCCCATTTAGTTAAAAATATTATCATGCCTAAAAAGCAGGATTTTGAAATTGTTTCTGTCTGAATTACCCTGCTCTCCCCTATTTATACAGTCAGCCCATTGAACTGCAATGAAGTTGGCAAAAGATTGGTATATATCTATTGATTTTTCATTAAATTTGAAAAAGTTTTCACTAGGTTGTTATATATACGAAAAAAAAACTTGCAGTTGAGCGAGCTCAACTTTTGTAATATTTAAGAGAGATTTTCTACTCAAGGAAAGAAAAAACGCATGTTAACATGACATTTTGAGGTCACTCTCTAATTAGTCTCGACTTGGTTGAAGCCAGGACATGACTAACTAATTAATCATTGTTATCTCATTTCAGATATGCAAGAACCTTATGCAATAGCTGTGCTGTTACAAAATGATTTAGTTTTAATAGATTTATTGACTCCCGGTTTTCCATGTTTTGAATCGCCTTACCCAATGGACCTTCATGAATCACCAGTTACATGTTGCACTTATTTATCAGATTGTCCTTCGGATCTAGTTCCAGCATTTTATTCGGTGAGTTTATTGATTTATTTCCATACTCTCTCTCATCTCGCTCTCCTCCCAGAAATCCTTTGTCCTGACCCACATGGGAGAAAGTTCTCCTGTATATTTGCTCTCTCACTGTGTCGGCGGGGGGTGGGTGGGGGGTGGCCGAAGAGCATGATGACCCAAATGAGAGAGAGACGAAAGGACGTGATAAATCTCAGAGTATTATTGTGAAAATTGTTTACTCCTTGAAATTGCAGGTTGGTCGAAACCCAGGAAGCAGGCGGACCGGATTTTCGGACAGGGAATGGCCACTGACGGGTGGTGAATGGGCACCGGCATCGTGTAGCTACTCAGAAATAATTATTACCGGCCATCAAGACGGTTCAATTAAATTCTGGGACGCTAGTGCAGGAACTTTACAAGTAAGTGTGTGTTTGCGCCATGATAAAAGATTGAAAGAGTCGTAAATGGAACACTCCTTATATTACGTGCACTGAAAAATCAAATGACAAAGTGAATAAGCCACACAAGACCAAGCGAGGCCCATCAGAATTTGGGATCTCATCATTAATGGCAATAAAAAAGATTTTCATTACCCATTGATCGAATCATCGTGTTTCTGGAGGGGGGGGGCGAAAATGAAAACCAAATGTTCGGCAGAATTCCCCCAATTTTTTTACGTCTCTGGCTTATGTAACTGGAAATTACTCATTTGCTCTCTAAGACTAAATTGATGACATCAGGGATGACCACATCATTTTGCAATTATTGGCACAGTCTTGAGAGTGTTTATGGGCACAGAAGATATTATAAAAATATACGCGATGCAAATGAAAATTTGTAGCGAATTTTTATTAGATAATTTTATAGCTAATTTTTGTAATACAAAATCCTGAACTTTTCTTATCTTAATGGAATGTTACGACATTTTTCTTAAAGATTTATTGAAGGAAAAATATTAAACTTAAACAATTCATTCTAAGCTCTCTGGAATGCGGTTTAAAACCTTTAAGTTCGCCATAAAATAATCACATTTCCATAAGCCAGTCAGTCTATCACGCGCTTCTCTCTTCTTTTTGTATGTTGTGGAATGTCTTAAAACTTTGCAGAAGATAATCTGAACAAGAATTTGGGAGACTTGGAGATTATGCTTTCTTTGACTATGATTTTCTTTTTAACTTAATTGTGGTCAATTATGAGAATTTCCTCAATTCACCGCAGTTTGAAATTCTGTATGAATTTAAGAAGATTTTATATAATTCAGAAAGCATTTAACTTTTTCGCAATGTATATACATATAAGTTCAAAAGCTTATGAAAAATTGAAAAAGGAAACTTTGGCTTAGGTATAATAAAATGGAAAAGAGAATTCAATATGAATTTCTAGATAACTGCTCTAAATCTTATTAGAAATTTAAATATGTAAGAAAATTTCATAATTTTCTTTTGGAAAATACTTTGCAACTTTATCAGAGCAGATTTATTCCTTTAGTTAGAAACTTTCAAATCAAGAGTTTTCAATCTCAAAATCATTTTTTCTGATACAATCGTGGATACAATTAAAGCTGAGGAGTTAACATTGTAATCTTTCCCTTTTTTCCCAGATTTTATACAAACTGAAAACGGCCAAAATATTCGAGAAACCACGAACAAAGTCAGTAGATGGATCCGATGATGACCCATTAGCTATTCAATATATGACACTCTGTGCAGAATCAAGGAGGTTGTGTGTTGCTGGTGCCAGTGGACAAGTGATACTTTTTAAATTTAGAAAGATGGAGAGCACATCTGACATTCTGGTTAGTTACTGAGATGAAGATGAATTTTGTGGTGAAGTTCCCTTAACCGGAAGTGCATATCCATTGCAGGTTCTAGAAATTCCTATAACGTTTGAGACTTTTGAGGAGGGCGAAGGTAGTCCGGACTACGAGTTCATCCCACGGCCACTGGCCAAGCAGGGTGAATCGTCGGACGTGGAGCGTAAAAATGATGGGATGTTGCGGGTGAGACAGGGACCGCAGCGAAAGCCACCAGGATTTCAAGCACAACTCGTGTGCCTCACACCTTGGACAAATAGCAGTCATCCGGGACAAATTACAGCTGTGGCGATAAATTCAAACTATGGATTGTAAGTAGCTCTTTTGTTGTTGTTGTTGTTGCAACACGCCAAAAGCTGGCCAAAGTGAGTGTGTGTGTGAATGAGAGAGAAATTTTCATGGCGCCACAAGCACACAGTTTAATTAATGTTTATATATTTTCCCTCCCTCTCACCAACCTGCAAATTCCTAGAATGGCTTATGGGAATGAGTATGGACTTGTGATTGTAGATTATGTACAGAAAATATGTCTTCTCAACGTGGCGAGTCCGGACTTGTATGGGGCACAAGATCCATACTCACGAGCGCCACGTAGCCCAAAGAGGGTGGATCCGGCCGGATATCGGGATGAACAGACAAGATCTCCTAGTATAGATCAGGTAAGAGATTAATCTTTTCTAATTAATAATTCTTACGCCCGCGTATTATCTTGCATTTCGTTGAGCTGAGTTTGTGATTTATTTTTATTATTTGGATTTATTAATTTATTATAAATGGAGCAGAGATATCTTGGCACGATTGAAGATGAGAAAACAAAAGAGTAAATCGTGAAGATGAATTTTTATTTGAGAGAAGCTTTTATTTGTTTTTTTTTATTCTATAGATTCCTTTTAATTTTCAAACCATTTCTTTCGTGTCGTACTTTATTTTATATTTTATGTTGTTTCAAGTGCGACAAACAAAGATGAAGACAAAAGACTTGATTTCTGTTTTTCCTCATACCATATAATATTCTTCCCTTTGCATTTCACCCTTGAGTTCTTCTCCCAATCTTTATTTCTTTTCTTGGTATTTTATACACGACACAAGATGATAATTATTATATATACTGGAAATGTGTTTAATATTTAATGAAATCAATCTCAAGCAAGTCATCGCATACCAGAAGAGAACACCAATTTTGCTTTCATTTTACATGATTTTCGGGTAGAGAAATTGTGCTCCAATGGAGACGGAGGGTAAAATTTGAAATTAATGCCAGTGATGGTGGAGGAAGGAAAAAAGGGAGGAAGTATAGCAAGAGTGAAGGGGGATATTTCACTTGATGATTCCATGCATTTATAGTGAATATACATCACTTGTAGAACTTTTTCTTTAAAGCCTGTTCTCGTTTCTCTCTCTCTCTCTTTCTACTCAAATATTTTTCTTTCCGCTTTCTCAATCTCGTTCACGTATAACATATTTAATTCTTAATAATATACGTTTTCCATTCTCAATACCCATTTTTCCGATGAATTTCTTTGGGAGGTGGCATTATGAGTTGATTGGGTGATACTATCACCACTGTGACGGTGATAGATCTCATCTCATACAACCTAAGTTTTTTTTAATATCAGTTAAGATTCCCAATAAACTGTATTCGATGCAAAGGGGTAATTGACTGATGAATCTCATAACATCTACGCTCTTTCATAAAAGCAAAATCATGCCCAGCGGCGTCAGAAGTAGGTAAAACTTTACTGCTGGTTCAAATCCCAGTAAAGTTCTTTTTTTAAAATTATTTTATAAACCTCATAAGAGCTTTATATATAAATTGAAAATTCTAGAAAACCCATTTTTCTTGGTTTCATTTTCATTTTATTTGCAATATTCTGAATATTAGTTTAATTTTGTGTCCTCATTCACATAAATTTATGGCCTATAATATTCACCAGCCAAATGCCCCATGTTTAAAGCTCTTTAAATTTCACTCTGACTTTGCTGGAGTTTCCAAACCCAATTAGTGAGATTGGAATAGTCCATAACCAAGTGATTGTGATATGTTACAATCGCTCGACAATCTCATAATGCCATACTACCCGTATTTTAGAGGAATTTGGACGAGAGTATAGATAGACAATAATAAATTGCAGCTCGAGGGATATTTAACTGATGATTTTATATGGGGGTGTGATCTCTAGCAAAGGTCAATGTAAAAAGCAAAAATTCTGTACAATTTTGTATGTATAGTTACCTGAGTTGTCGAGTAGCCCACAAAAGACACCATTAATGCCGTCATCACTGCCCTTGGAGGGTAGCGAGAATTCCTCGAGAGCCCCATCACCAGCAAATGAGGCCCTCGAGGTGGCAGCTGTGCCAGTTGATGAGTCTGTGACGCCAGAAGATGTGGGAAGGGTTGGTGCAGAAGGTGGTGGGCAACAGAGGCGAAAGTCATCCTCATGGAAGGCGTTCAATATCAAGAGACAATTGAGCAAGGTTGATACGAAAATACGTAGCACATTTGCTGGCACGAGTGATTCATCAGGTGGTGGCAAGAGGGGTTCTGTATTCTATTATGGCGCCACAGAGGGTGTTCCACTTTCACCTGTGGAAATATCACCGGATAGTGATCCAAAGTCCACATCCACGGATACGGAGCAAGATAAATCGGACTATGTGGAGCAAATTGAATCGGAAATTGTTCAGAGTTTGGATGAAGTGGCTAATCAGAGGTGTGACACGGTGGAGAAAGAGATTGAGTGTCATCATGAGGTGATGAGGACCTCCCCGTGTCCGGGAGTGGCGCAAAGTGTGCCAAAGAGTATTTTGCAGCAGACAGAGTCGAATTCTATGCGAGATCAAAAGCGTGTTGAGTTTATCGAGGAGCCAGTACAGAGAGTGACTCTCGTGTCGCCCATTGAAGGGGCTCGTATATCCCGTCCATCGGATCTGCCACTATTTCCCGATGAGGGGGATCTGGATCGACCCATGGTCCCGCCACGTGGTAAAAAGAAGGAGAAACAGAGACTCCTGTCGGTGCCAAATATCAAATACAGTAAACAGGAGATTAGGGAGCAGCATTTTAAGGACCTTAGGGGAAAGGGTGCAGCGAGCGTGGGAGGACGAGGACACGAGTCTGGATCGGCATCTGGCTCCTCCTTTGCTGGGAATTTAATGAGGCGCTTCAGTAAGTATCAAGTCTGAGAAATGTGTCGCTGAAATTCCTCAATTTCTCTCCTACACGTCCCCCATTTTTTTTTGTTCTAATATTAAATAACTTTTATAAGAACATTGTGCGAAGTGAAGTTAAATTTCTCAGTTTGTTTTTCTTTTATCTTGTGTCCAAGAACTATAGACAATTTCTATGATGGAGAATGAATCTCCATATTCTGTTCAATTATTTGTTTTGTTATTTCTAATTCTGTTTTGTTGACTTTAATAGTCTTTTATGGTTGGTTGGTGATGGAATTCTTGTTTGTTGACGGACTTCTTATGGCTTGCTGCTGAACGTATATTTATACCAAATATAATCATCTCTATATAAATGATCTTAACCCACTTCTAACCATCCAACATTTACATTGTGACGAACATTGTTACATCCTTGATTTTCACTCTATTATATTGACTCCAAAATACATATATCGATGATTTGTGTCCAGAAGCGGGAAACATCGTGTTTCCTCACGCATGCAAAGTGCGGTTGAGGAAAAGTGCCAGAAGCACAAAAGTGAAATCACCTCGAAAATAAGAAGGGATATGTAACATGGGATATACATAAACAGTGGCTTGCATGAGTTCTTGAACGCTGGAATGAAATTATGAATTTAACGAGGTCGAAAATTTATACAGTTGAATGCTATTTAATCGCATTTTCCGGAGGAAAATCATTAATTTTCAAAAAGTTTAGTCAATTATACATTTCTGAGAAATATCTAAGAGCAGTTTCCCGGAAAACCTCAGCAGAAGGGTAAAAAATACCATCCAGTTGAATCAGAAGCTCATACTCTCAGAAAGCTCCTGATTCAACTGAACTATAGTATCCGCACTTCTATTGAGCTTTTTCCCGGAAAAATCTTCTGCAACGCAAAAGAGACATGATTGAAAATTGGATGATTTCCACTGAAAAATGTGATTAAATAGCATTCTACGGAGATAAAACATCTCTTTCCCGAATAAAATTATTCACATTTGCTCTATCTGGAAAATACGAATGTTTAAGCGTAAAATTAGCTTAACCTAAAGCTTCTAAGAAGCAATTCCTGATCTCTTGACAAAGCCCAAAATAACCCTGTCTATACCACTCTTGATGTTTAGCAAAGGACCACCACAAATCAATGAATTGCGACAATTACTTTTTAGTTGAACGATTTTTGAAGATATATCATTCTTTGACCTACTTCCTGCGACAACAATGCTGTGATTCTCACTAGAAATTCGTCTCGAATCTCATGCAGGCCACTGTACAACTGCTTGCGCTTTTCCCACATTGATACAACCACACATAATTCACAAAAGTTGTCCGGAGGAGAATGTTCCATGGATTTTTCTTCATCTTCTTTTTCTGAAATCGATATTCCTTGTAACGCCACCGTGTTCTCATAACATTGTAATTCTTATGTGTGCAGTAAATTTCTCGTGATTGCTGCGAGGATACTCGCAATCTGTGTGTGTGGAGTCTGGCAGCTCGAGGCGGAGGGTGGTTTGACTGAGGGTGTGTTTGGCAAAAGAAGTGGATGAAAAAAAGAAGTAGAGGAAAGAGTATATATGGAGCACACAGAAGGGAGGATTTTTATACATAAAAAGTTCAGTTGAAGTGAATCCATCATGTTTCACAAGTTTTTTTTTCCCGCCTCTGGGCACAAATACGTCCACTGTCTTCTATCTCATGGGTTTTTCCGCTCTGTACATCAGACCAATTGAACATTATTGTTCTTGTACAACAACAAATTCATTATTTTTCCACCGCGTGGACTATGGAGAGATGATGCTCTCTCAGTTGAATATAAAAATAATGTTAGATAAATACAAGAAGGGAAAATACATTTTCATTCTAGCAGGTGGCTGGGCGAGGGGAGGGTGGTAAAAATAAACAATTGTGATGGTAGAAGGAGGATATCTTCTCTCGGAAGGAACTAAATTTACATTGAAATTACATGATAAAATATTTAATGAAAAAAGTTTAATAACAAAAGTATAGCATCTTTATTCTTAATGTCGTTCATTATCATTAAATTTACATATATAGAAGTTAGATGATTTTCTTTTAATGCAATACATGAATATCTTTCTTTTGAATTTTTTATCAACTTAATTATATAGTTTTTTGATAAGAAAATGAGCAGAAATATTAAACATTTGGACGAATGGTATGCATTTATAAATAGATTAGAAAAAAAGAGATGATTTTAATTAGCATGGTAATTTTGAAGAGAAAATTCCTATAATACTAATTTAGATGACGTTGATTTAAACTTCTGGGAGATGCAATATTTTGCATGTGGAGTTCTTTTGAAGAGATTGTTTTTATACTCTTTTAATATTGATATTATAACACAAATTTCTATGACAAGAAAAACATATAAAGCTGTTTCACACAAAACACACTTTTTGAAGGATAAATTTTTTAAAAGGTTCCCTTACAAATACTCTATATATTTCTTTTTACAACACAATCTTAAACTTGCCTGTTGCTCTTAGCAATTTTGCAATTTTTCGCAATATAAAATACATATACCGTTTATTCAATACACAATTTAATGACATATTTTTTTTTATGTATAATAACATTGAAATAATGGTGATTTCGTGAACAGGAAATTCACTTCTGGTGATGGTTTGACTTAAAAAATTAAACAATACACATAACTCATTGAGTTTTAATAGTTTTAAAATATGTAAAAAATATACAGAAAATATTCATTTATAACGAATATATTTATTCAAAGTGTTTTATATATCTTTATTTTTATTCTTAAAATTTACAATAAATGTACATCGACTGCATCTACTGTGTATGCAGTAAGAAATCATAAATGCACCACATGAATTACTAAATTTATTCATAATCATGCACTTGAGATTACGACAATGCTGGACGACTCGTACAAGTCGATCCAGCATTGTTGGAATCCATAAGAAACTTTTCTCATTCTTATCAAATAATACACAATTCCGTCATCTTCACTCTTTCATAGGATTCGTCCAATTCGGATGATCAAAACTGCCTTAAATACCTTTTCGGAGAACTCTTCGGTAATTAACATATTTTATTCAATTATTGTACAATATTCTTATTTATTGGAATGTAAAAAGATATGAACAAGAAGAATTTAAATGTTGAGAAGAGATATGAAATTTGCGTATATACACATAGGAATCTTTATTATTATATTTTGTCTTCCAGTGCAAAATTTGATATTAAAATTAGTGATTTGTACGAGTAAAAAGACATTATTAAACTGGCTAATGACTCGTAATTATATTTGAAAGAAGTCACCAAGTTTAATAGTTGAAGAGTTTTGCTGTTTTCATCATAAATATTGTCATCACTATTAATTTGATAACCATTTTATCATTAATTAATTACATCACTAGAATTAGTAATTCGCATTAATTAATTGCTACTCTGAATTTTGTGGGATGCGTGAAAAGCTCGCTTCATTATTGCAATTGCAAAAATTTCTCTGGGCTGTTAAACAGAGACAATTAATTGGAAAGTCGCTCATATTAGAAAATTAAAAGTTATAATTTGTGAATTCATGCGTAAAATTTTGTTATATAACATTATACATATATACCATGAACGGAAGTCGATGTGCAATAATTGTAGATTTAAATACAACTTTGATTTTTATTTTTTCAACCAGACTAAATTCTCTTTGTGAATTTTTTGAACAACACCAACAACACTCTAAATCTTTTTTGATTATGTCAACTCAACGAATACACGACAAACTTTTTTTCACGTTTCTTTTTTCACTTTATTTTAGACCAATATGTGACATTTCAATATTTGTTTTTTAGTTGGTTTTTTAACTGCAACATATGAGTCTTCATTGACGCCAATGTTTGTGTTTATTTTTTATATATAAATTTTATATTGACAGTCTTTTTATCCATCTGTTTGGAAAGTGTTCATCCGCAGAATTCTAAAATTGCCAAACAGCAAGGTTTTTGGACATTTTTTTATGAAAAAAGAACTTGAAATTTTTGAGTGACAAATGATTTCAAAGGGAACATAAAACAGTCACAGAAAACTAAATAATTTTCATTAAAATTTCAATTCTATGTGCAATGCAATTGTTATGTTGTTTGAAAGCTCTCCAACATTACCTCTTTTTCGGAAGCTCTAAAGAGCTTTCATCACATAAAAGTTTTTCTATATTCAGACCTTCTAAAATGAATAAGCAAAATCAATTAAATACCTTCTTTAGAAAAATCTACAGGAAGTTAACGAAATTTTTGAAGACTGCGCTTTTTATATCAAAATATTTAAATGTTTTGAAACTTTGTTCTTTTATAAATTTTCAAAATATCAATAAATTATCTAGTCATTCAATATTTGTAACTATTGCACTTTTTTTCAAGAAGTTCTATAAACTGCTTAAGATGAGATAAGTGACATAAAAAATTTTGAAAACTTTCAAAAACTCGTAAAATTTTCTCTATAATATCTCCCCATTTTGGAATCTTATTGATACTGAAATCATCCAGTATAAAAAGACTTTTTGGCAATTTCTAAAATTCACAGATTAAAAGTTTTTCAGTTGTTAGGTATTTGGTTTAAAATTATTTTAATTTTTCAGTTGAAACATTCATTTTATTCTACTTATAATATAAAATGATTTTATTTGAAAGCAAGAGAAGATGAAACGGGCGGTTAAGAACTGATTTGTTGTGCCTCCCGCCCAAAAGAGCGGGTTTTTGAGAAGAGATCTCCTCTGAGAGAGAGGGAGATAAAAGCAAATTGAGTTGGAAAATTGTATATGAAATTTATCTCAGATGAATGGACTTTGCGGAGGAGTAGGAGGCGCCCCGAGCGGCAGTGGAGCCGGAGGAGCGTCATCAGTGGCATCGGCAGCATATGTCCAAGACCGCACAAGTATAATGAGTGGTGGTTCGGCGTCGGGTTGTGGTGTGAGCAGTGGTGTTGTGGGTGGCGGTGGCGGCACAGGAAGTCCGTCAAGCCGTCGCGGCGTGTCATCCATTCCGCCTAGTGTTGGCGGACCGGAGGCCGTGCGAAAGTCCCGATCGCAAGGTGGGAAGAAGTTACAAAAATGCCTATCCACCGCATCCTACGGGGAGGAGAGTTCAATGAATCGACCTCAGCTGACACCACTGTCGCATAACCTTCTAATGACGCGGCAGTTTTGCAGTTTTGGTAGTACCACGTCCTCATTTCTTAACTCCCTTCTTCTTTCTTTTCTCTTATTTTGCAACACATTTCAAAATTATACCTACCCTCCAACTGTTTTCTCATTCTCAGACATTTTTGGGTTTTCCATTTAAGTTTAATTGCAAAATTTTCACCGAGATCGTTAGACATGTTCCTCCCCATTCATGTTTAACTCCCATGTTCTTGATTTTCAAGTCACGTTTTTCTTTTTCTTCAACATAAAATTTGTTGGTGTTGTGTGTATGAGTGTTGTTAGTGGTTAGAGGTGAAGAGATGTAATTCTTTTACTCCTCACAAGATTGATGAAAGACAAATAATTGTGTTAAATTTGTGTGTGTTGTGATTACCTGAGAAAAGCCTTAAGATGTTTATGGTTTTTTTTTTTATGTATACAAATATTCCATCCTGTGATCTCCTGATTCTCGGTGTTAAATCCCCTGCAACTTACATATCCTTCAGTAATATCATTATATTTTTAAAATATTATGTTGTGTTCCTTAACATTAATATCACTTATCAGTACCTAATTATTTCCTTGTTTTTACATGATAAAATCCAACATTCAGGTACAAAAACATATTCTCCATATAGCTCTGTTTTACTCATTGCCTAACACTCTTTAAAAAAGAAGAAACTTTCTTAGAAGACAAAACATTTAGATGTGTAAATGATCATATTGATGTGTGTAACAAATATTTTTTTTAATTTGACTTTATTGCTTCTTTTAACAATTGGATACGAAAATGATTTCAGACCGAGGTCAAGTGATAGGTAAAATATAATTTGATTTAGTGAATGTCACACATAATTAGAAAAAAAAAGATAATTAGACTTTAGCAACAACATAGGCAATAATCAAAATTTGCAGTATATAACTTTTTGTTTAGCAGCAAAAGATGCAATTTAGAACTTTAGTTTCTATATATTTCCAAGTTTAATAACTCACACAACGTAGTCATATTTTATTTCATACATTTTTTATTTAATATTTCATTTGCGGTAGTCTTTTAGTCTTTATGTAATACGAGTAGAATAACAAATTGGTAAGATGAAAGCATGTCATTTAGAACTTCATCACTGATTCTGTTTGTTTTTCGGTTCTATTACGAGGAAGAACTCTAATTATGTATCATGTAAAAGTACTATAACTTATTACTTTTGTGTCGTGTCACTTTCATACAAGGCGAAATGGCTCCTTGAGGAACTTCTTCAAATGAGAAGTGCGATCCAAAGATCGTACTATCTATTCATCAAGTACATATTTTACTGGACAGTTTTTATTTTTAAATACTGACTTAAAGATTTAAAGATTTAGCTAAAAAAAAACTTATTTCCTGTTTACCAAAATGCGCATCATTGAAATTTATTCAAACTCCCAATTGATCTTTTATCAATTACCCATATAACTATACATTTCGATTACATCTAGATTATGTACATATATGATGAGTGCAGTCAAATGCATAAAATACTACCGCGTAATGGCATTTTTCCAGTTGAATAAATCAATGTTTTCCCCTTGGGCTATTGAGCATTAAACTTTGCACTCAGTTAAACTGGAAGTTTCGTCATTCTAACATGGTTCTGTGAGCTTTAAATGTGCCATTTATGTTAAATACATCAATCTCTGGGATGTTTCGCCTTGTCTTCATATTCATCTTCATGTTTTTCATGTGTCATAAATTTGTTCTTAGTCCTCTCCAAGAGTGTTCTGTTTCTGCCATTTACATACTTTCTCTCCTTCATTGTGTTTCTCAATTGTTTCCTTAAGTTCCCTTTAATATCACTGTATAATTCGTCTCTTTAATTTCTTTATTTGTATAGAATGTTTTAAGACACTCCTATGATGTGGTACTATCTAAAACTCTCTTTTTTTGTGTAAAATCATAAAAAATAATTACAGACAATTTCTCTTTGTCGCATAAAAAGAAACCATTATTTTGACCGCAAGAAATAATTGTTAATTTAATACCTCTTTTTCCTCAAAGTAAAGTAAAAAAAAACTGGAATAATGTTCCTTGTCATAAGAACACCCTTTAACTAAATGTCTGACAGAGTCTCTGTGGTGTTTTTTTCTTTTAATCTGTCTCATTAAAACCTCATGAATTTAAAATGAGTACCTAATTGTATGAAAATCTCTCTATCTCTATAAAAACCAATTTAGGATAAAACTATACAATGTTTAGGATAATTTTTAAATATTGCACATGATTTCTTCCTGTTATATATTTCTCTCTATACAAACACTCTTTTGCATTATAATTCCATATTTCATTCACAAGAAAAACCCACTCAAAAAACAGAAAAACCATAATACATTTTACTGCAAATTATTTCACCCGACAACAATGTAAATTTTAGTTAGATTTCTTTAAAAAAGATTGATAAGTAAATTTTTGTGTTGAAAGAAGAAAATGTGGAATTATAGTGTTATTACAATGATTTCTTATAGGTGAATTTCTCTTTTTTCCTGAGTTTAATTTCTTTCTCAATTTCAAATTTGAATGTTTTTTTTACAATGAAAAAAAAATCTTGATATAAATTTCAAATGAAGCGAACTTTAGTTGCTATGCTTTAAATATTATGACACCTTATTAATTGGTAGAAAAATTGGTATATAATATTTTTATTGTTCTGTTCTAAAAGCAAAAAAGAAAAAGAATTAGTTTTTTTTCTTGCTTGCATTTTGCTGCTTGCCATTTTAATGCACTGTTCTAAGTAAGTTAGAAACGTATTAACCTTTATTTTATGTGTTTTTTTTCCTTAACAAAAAAAATAAAGTGAAACAATCTGAGAATGATATTTTGTGTTTTGTGTAAACTCTGCAATTGGTAGAAATCCAAATGTATTTAGAAATAAAAATTACTAATGACTAAACTGATAAATAAGATTTTCCAAATTAAAAGTATAATCTCCTTCAAAAGTATTATCCTCAGTCTATGACTCTATCTGTAACTCTATACTTTCTACTGACATTCGACTTTTTGTGTTTCCCTAAAAAAGTATTAAATGGAATTCTATTTCCTGTTTATTAAAAGAGAATGACATTCCTGGTCATTCTTTGTAACATAATCGTTTCTTGTAAATGTTGACAATTGGTGTTTATCCTCCCCTCGTTTCTCTGTCTTTTCTGTTTAACTCGTTTAACTGTTTAACTGAAATTGACCCCTAAAAATGTGATAGAACATCTCCTAAAAAGACAATTATCCTCACAGCAATTATTTGAGAAATACATAAAGCGATTAAGCTGTTTTACAGATAATGCCCCTCTTATCATTATAATTTACAGCATGTTATGTATTAACAATATTTTATTTTGAATTTAATGTTAATTTCACAGGTTTATTTGATGACAAAGAGCTTTATGTTGAGAATTGCACGCAAAATTTTCAGTTTATATCTTCTTCCTTATGTTTTATCTGTTGTTCTTCTGTTCGTACAAAAAAAGAGATCTCTTGAGGAATTTTTATTTTGTGTTTTTACAAATATACGAAAATTTCATGAAAATAACTCGTAAACAGTTTATACATAACATGAAAGAAGAAAATCACTTTGGTTTCCCTTTATCTGTAGAGAATTGTTAATCTACACCAGAAGATAGCTATCTATCGCTATATACCTCTCTAACTCTGTCTATTCTGACTATTTAAAGTACATGTCTGTAATTAACCTCTCAACCTGTAATATAATTATTCTTATTACATACATATAATACCAGCACATTATCGGCGAACAAGTGAATGATGAAAAACTAATTGAATTTATATTTTTCATACAACCGGCCGAGTAGATAAGTTGGATAGTTCATTTTCCCGATCACGCTCTTCGTCGATGTCTAGTTTAGAAAATATATCTTCCGAGGCTGTTCAATGCTTAGCATTCGCAGATAGTTATACAAAAAAGAGTGGTGAGTGAGAGCTCTCTGATGGCAATTCTTTATGCATCATTCACAAAGGTATATGAAAATGTTTGCAAGCGAAATTTGTGGACTATTTGATCCTGAAATTCTCTTTTGATCTTAAAAATTTGAGACATGGAGGCTCGTTACATCGAGACCGGATTAGGCGGTTTACATCGACAGCATTGGATTAGGATTGGATATGAAGTTGGATTGAGATAGTCCTGACTAAGGCCATTTCTAATCCAACTTCAAATCCAATCCTAATCCAATCCCGTCGATATAAACAGCAAGATCAGCTCTCGATATAACGAGCCTCATGGAAATTTTTTCCACGAAAAATTTCAATTTAATTATACCTACAAGGGGTTACCTGACAAATGATTCTGATTTCTCGGGTTTCGTGAAACCTACAGTGTTTGTCGGGTCTCCGAAAATCCTGAGAAACCTTAGAAAAGTTTTACGAATCCCGAGAAAACGGATGGTGAATCCTGAGAAACCAAAGAAGGATTTCGCAAATCCCGAAAAACCCAATAAGTTTCGTGAATCCTGAGAAACTCGGGAAAAGTTTCGCGAATTTCAATCAAGAAAAGTTTAGTAAATCTATAAAAATCTAAGAATGGATTCTCTAAACCCGAGAAATCTAAAGAAAATCCCCGACAAATGTTCCGAGAAACCCAATAGAAGTTTCGCGAATCTCGAGAAATCTAAGAAGGGTTTTACGAGTCTTTTCTTGGGTATCTCTGGATTCGCGAATCTTTTCTTGAGTTTCTTGGGATTCGAGAGAGCTCGAACCTATAACCAGGGATCCTCCATATTAAACACCCCTTGATCATAGCAAATTTATCTACCTTTGTGAATGAAGTATTGAGTTTCAATATTTTTGGATATCTAACTTCAAATGCCATTCAACGCATTCAACAGATCCAACAACTTTGCAACCAACACTGTGGATTGGCACAAGTCTTGGGTCAGTCCTCACAATTTCAATCACCCTCCCGGATACTGATAACCGAAAAACCAATCCTGTGGTTGTCTCAATTCTGGGTGAGTGAATCTTTCTTTGATGTGGTCAAAGAGGTTTATCCAAGCAGTGGTCGTTTGCCAAGTGGCTAATGTGCGGCTGTTTTGTAATACAGGGGGACCTATCTTTCGACTAAAGGGTGCCATTCTGTCCATGTCGTTCCTGGATTACAATGGGGCTCTTGTACCTTATACTTATGAAGGATGGAAGGATGAAAAGCAATCAGAGAAAAGAGACAATAGTACGTTGTGTTATAAGGTCTTTGTGAGAAAAAATCGGTGGTCGTTAATGTTCGTTGGTGTCTTTGCAGGAACACCCACGAAGAATCCCAACCGGATGAGTCCTACACTATCTGGCAATCAGGACTCCTTCAGTGATCGGCAATTTATTGTGATTACCAGTGAAAAGCAGGCACGGGTCGTGGCACTTCCAAGTCAAAATTGTGTCTATCGGCAGCAAATTGCGGATACTGATTATGTGATTAAGGCAGAGATTATTAGCTTTAGGGGTGAGTTTGCGAATTTTTTTTTTTGCTTATCTTTTTTATTTGTTGCCTATTGGGGACTTGTTTGTCTTTTTTTTTTTTTAACTTTTTGACCCTCTTGCCTAATTGAACACAATATAGGTAATCCATGACAAAGGCCCCCAAAAAAGCAAACAAACATTTTTTTGGCTCTCTCTTTTAACTAAGGTAATTGTATTTTACGCGAAATACAATCATGATTAACCCTCATTGAATTTCAGATAGCGTTTGTTTAGTTTGCTACTTGTCGACTGGCCACCTTATGGCGTTCAGTTTACCCAGTCTTCGTCCACTCATGGACGTGGATTTTCTTCCATTGGCTGATTTGAGGTACGTGCTTTCATTGATTTCTTTTCTCCCTTCCTTCATTTTCATCCACGTCCTCCTCACTATATGAAGTAAAAAAAAAACAATTTTTATCACTCCTCACCAGTCCCACTTAATTGGGTGAAGAATATCACAAAAAAAGTTAGAGGAAAGCAAAGCAATATTTTTAGTTTTACTTTTCTTTTATAAATGAACCCATTCAAGAGAAGAGTAGTTATCTTCCTACACACGATAGTTTTTTTTTGATATAATTTTCCATATTGATTTTATTTTCTAATTTCCATTCAACAATTTAACGACATAAGCCTGTGATATATTGTTAGATATTTCAACGGGTTCACTTTGAGTGAAATACAGCAGATTAATGGATACTTTTATACTTTTTCCCATATCACATATAATTCTCTAAAAACTAAATTTGCAAACGTGGTAGAAATAATATTTCATTTCTTATTATTACAAAATAATTCACTAGTGATGTGGTGCTGTTACTTTCATTTTCATATTTATATATCCTTATATACTTCATTCATGGACTTTTTGGCTCTGAAAGTGGCTTGTTTATGCGTTCTTGAATACACAAAAAAATATAAAAGCAAAAGAAATGAAAATGAATTTCAACATTTTCCAAAAGTCATTGCTGCACGATTTTGTTTGTCATCCAATATAATTTCTATTCTTGGCAGAATTAGAATCAGGATGGAGGTGTAATGGCATTTTTACTTTTATATCGCAAAAGAGTGTTGTTCTATTTACAAATTTTTGATTTTTTTTTACAAATTAAACTAGACATGATTGTGTTGATATGCGAACCTTAGAATTCGTAGATGAATTTGTCTTGTACGAATTTATTTTCTTTTGGCGTTTTCTTTTAATCATCAGGAAATTAAAGAACAGAAAAAAATTCCATATAAACACTCCATCCCCATCGCAAAGAAGGGAAAGAAAATCTTAATAAGCACAGCAATAATTGAAAGACACAAAAGAAAACTTGTATTACATGAAAAACTTTCGAGAGCCAACTTTTCATAACAGCGACAGCAACAAGAAATTTTCACCCACTGCGTTACTTATAAATTGAAAGAAAATTGCTAGTTAACTATCCAAGAGAAAAGAGTTTGTAGAGATGATAAACTTCATCAGATTCTTCTTTAAGTTACAAAGATTTTTTGTTTGTTTTTCTTTTCGTCCTGAGAAAAAGTAATCAAATAAGTATTGATTGGTCTTTTATGTGTAGGTGTATTCGTTATAGAAATTAGCTTAAATGTCCACCAAATCACAATTAGTGTCTAAAGTGTACATTAGAATCTTTACTCACTCACTTTACTCTATCACTTATATATTAGAGGAAATGTACAGAACGAAACAGCACTTTTTGTTGTAATATATATCTTCTACTATATATAGTTTGTATTCACGGTAATTTAGTGAGCAATTTCCAAAAAATAAATCTTAAACGAAGAACCTATAAAATTCAACAAAATCTTTGATGTGACGAGAAATGAATTAGGTCTGAATTATATAATATATTTCAGAAACAAAAGTTTTTTTTTGTAAATAGCAACCGTGCAATAGTCTAACAATACTAACTCGTATAACTAACTTAATAGTTTAGGAAGCGTTTTCTATAACAAAACTGTCGAGCTGCTGCTTTAAAGTTCTGAAACGTGTGCTGGAATGAATCCCTATAGAGAGCAGAGTTTCTCTTCTGGTCACAAAAGAAATTAAAACAATAAATTATGCGACCCGAAAGAACGTAAATCTCTCTTGATTTGATTCCAAGGGGAGATTATGGTGAGAATTGGTTTTGTATTTAAATGAAAGTGTGTGATCGCATTTGGAAGTGTATTAAACGATTGATTTTATTCGTCATTTTTGAAGTTTGATGTTTCGAAAAAACCCGAGCTTTGTCATTATACAATTTTAAAGCTTTATTAAATTTCTCTTAATACTTTTCTTGAGAAATTTTTGAGTTTATACAGATTATGACCATAATATCTCCCCCTTGTATAATTCTATAAAAAAGATCAGAGACTTAAATTAAAAACAAATTTAAAAAAAAATCAAGCAGCTTAGCAGTTACATAAACGCATATTTATAGATTTATTCTATTCCAACTAATTCGTAATTCGTAGATATTTTGATTATGGAAAACTTTTATCTTTAGCGATATAAAGACCTGTATTTGAGAGGGTTAGGAAAGAATATTCTAAATCCTATATGTACAGTCGATAAAAAGATCTCCACTAAAAAAAAATCCTCTTGTGTGTATATAACCTTCCGTTTTTCTCTTAATAACCTTTTTCTGGGTTTTTTAAAATTTTTGGAGGTGTTTTTTTCTTTCAACGTGTTGTGTATAGCTTTCAGACAAAATGTAAGCAAGGAATTGTAGATCCAATGCTCTCAATATGGGGTCAGCAACTAATTGTCCACGAGGATACTAACCAGTAAGTTGTGGAAAAACCATGTTCTATAGATATTTTTCTTATCAATAAGACAATATATAATCTTATAATATTATATAAGAAAATATTAACCCGACTAATATTTATTAATCTTGAAATTCTAATTGTATAATTTTTTTGGTATTACACAAAACCTATTCCACTCCTCCCAAAAGAAAAATACAATTATTCTTCAACATTATTTGAAAATGAAAACAAAAAAACTCCAGAAGACAAAATAGATTTCAAAAAACAGTGTAGAGAAAAAAAACTCCACAAAGTTTACAATTGATGAATTGAATAGAGCAGAAAGAATGATTCTATTTGACTGAAAAGGCAAGACAGACATTAAATCAGCGATGTATAATTTGAATTATTAGAATTATTAAATTTGTATTGATACTCCTTTGCACCACGTAACGTGATGGATAAAATTTAAAAATAAAATAGATTGAATATATAAATAAAAATGAAATATAAAAAAAATATATCAATCTCTGCTTTTGCTGCACCGTTTCATAAATCTATTCTCAACTTTCTCAATGGCAGCACAAAAGCATGAAAATATATATATGAAATAGTTTTGCCTTTCATTCTTTAATTTTTCTCCTCTTTTTTAATTCCTTCATTCTATATATCTCTCTCTCATTTCTCTCTATATCGTTTATGGAAATTTATATTAAGAAAATTTTCAATTCGATTGATTTTGATTGCATGCTACAAATTATTACTTCCTTTTTTTCAATGTCTCGTGCAATGAATTAAATAAAAAAATATGATGAAAAAAAGTACAATCAATAGAAAAACATTGTTTTACATTTTTTGTTGTGAGAAAGATGACAGAAGAAAGCTTTTATACATTTAAACTTTCATTCCTTTCTTTGTTGTTTATATTCAACAGAAGATTCTTTGAGTACTCTTGTGTACATTTCGTTTCTGTTGTATTACAATATATTGCATTAATGTCATTTGCGCGAGTAAGAAATCTCTCTGTTCCGGTTTAGTCTAAGATATAATTGAATTTTTTCAGGATTTCCAAGGCATTCTGTCTTAGCAATAAGGGTCATGGGTTGTATTTGGCAACACCCACCGAGTTGCAGAAATTCACTTTATGTGTTGATTTTTGGTGAGTACTATTATTACTGAATCATTTTTATATACTCATGTTTCCATTTATAAGCTCTTTTGATATTTCAAATTGAAAACTCTTTTAACAATCACTCAGTGATGGCTCAGTTGATTTTTTTTGTGTGAATTGAGGGTGATGCACGTGAAATTTTTACCAATTAATTTCCGTGTGCATCACCAATAGATTTTTTTTTACCAGAAAAACATCTGCAAGTTTCCACGCAAAATGTTCACGTCTCCATTCATAATTAAAGAATCCGCTTTGATGAATTTTCAAATGGATTTTTAATTTGTCTCTTTCAGTACTCAATTCACGAATGAGATGATGTGTGAGCTCTTCCAGGCACATGAAATGCCTGAAGCGCCCAAGGAGAGCTTCTTCAAGGGCTTGTTCGGCGGTGGATCTCGTAGTTTGGACCGCGAAGAACTATGTGAGTAATCCATTGCATTGAGTAAATTCAAGGGAGAGAAAATATGGTCAGAAATGGTGCATATTTGGAAGTAGAAGCTTTGGGAAATTTCAAAAGAGTTTCAGTTAACTTTCAAAAAAGAGAGCTTAAGGCGTTATCACACACAAGTTGCTAGCCCAGTAAAATTTCTAAGCTAACAAATTTAATTAATATGTAACCCGGCCTTTAATGCTTTTGGAGGCGTTTAAAGGGAGCATTTTGTCTTTATTTTTAACGAGGCGCTTCGCGCCTCTCTTTGCGTGGTTTGTGGATTGTGTAGTAACTTGGGTTCGTTAAATTGATTGAGAAGATTCATTTAACAGATAAAAAATCAGAAATAGGGGATTTTTGTATAAAAGGCTCGAAA
>CAKKOB020000030.1:86548-99485 GCA_918844115.2 Phlebotomus perniciosus
GACAGACACACAGACAGACAGACAAACATTTTGGAGATGGGCATTTTCGGACTCCTGGAGTCACGTCCGGTCGAGATTTAATGGTTTGGGGGTGATCAGGCCAATTCAGATATGCACACTTGGCTTTATGTATTAGGATACAAAAAGATTTTAGAGTGAGATGGAAGATTTATTTATTATCTTAGCAAATTAATTGAGCGACTTGCGTGTGATAATACCACCAGTTAATCATTTAGATTTAGAGTTTCTTGAATAAAATTTAAAGGTTAAAAAAATCCTATGTAACTTCAGAAGAAATTACCGAAAATTTTGAACAAATAGATCTTTTAAAAATGTCTTACAAGAAGCTTCAAAATAATGATAATTCTACAGAGCTTTTTGACTGACAAAGTTTAAATTAACGAGATTAAAAATTTGTGAATCTTCTATAACAAAAGAATTTCTGGCGCATTATAAAATTATAATGTTTTTGGATGCTTAAGCAATTACCAAGCTTTTATAAATTCTAAAAGCTTTTGAAAATATTCGTATATTCGTCAAACTTTGGGAAATTTAGAAATTTCCTACAAAGGTTATAAATCAATTCATTATGAGTTTCTTGAATTAAATTTAGAAGAAATTATTTGAGATTTTGAACAATTGTAGAGCTTCTATTATCAAAAGCTCCAGAAATATAAACTATAGAGCTTTCTCAAGAAATTTCAAAGTTTGATGAAGAATCTGCAGAACTTCTGTAGAACTTCTGCAGAAATTTCTACAGCTTTAAATTTTTTTTGATACTTTTACATCCTTTTGAATTTTGTTTGAGGCTTCTGGAAGAGCTTTCTAAGCCTTTTTATATTCAGTTAAGCTTCTGAAAATATTTCCAAGATATTCTCTTTGGGAAATTTCTTGAGCGTTTCTCTACGAACCTTTAACGAAAAATTAAGAATTTAATCAACTACCTATGAGCTTTAGCCGATTCTTCAGCTTCTAAAAAATATTGAAACTCAGCTAAAAGCTCATTTTGAGCTCACTTTTTGAGAGCTTTCATATAAATTGTGAAAGTGCTGCCGAAAATGACCATATTATCACCCCCTTGGGTAAAAAACTCGTCTCAAATCAAATGTAAGCCTGAAGTCGAGAATGAGGGAGAATATAGAGACTAAATGGTGGGGAATATTTGGGTGATTTTAGTTGGGGAGTCGAGCGGTAAGGCGAATCGTTCAGTGGCGAAACATATTCCGGGACCGAGTGCCAATATTGAGGCATTGGGGGCGCGCGCTAGTACAGCCACATCAGAGATTAGTCGCGCCCACCAATTGGCCATGGAGCGCGGTGAGAAGCTGAGTCAGCTGGAGGATAGAACCGAAAGGATGTCCAATCAAGCACAAGAATTTAGTGGCACCGCACATTCTCTTATGCTAAAGTACAAGGATAAGAAGTGGTATCAATTATAAGGAAAATAAGAAGAAAAAAAAACAACACATGTACCATTAAGTGCAACAATTTGCTCCAAAAGAAAAAAATATCCATTTGCAACAAGACAAAAAAAACAAAGTATATAGGTATATATATTTGTTCAACTATTCCCCCCCCTGTTTCCTGTCTCGTCCATTTGATGCAACAGGACATGGTGAGGCATCTTCAATTTGCTATAAAAAAGCTCTCGATTTTTTGTGCGACACAAAGAAGATATTGCGGATGGCGAGGAAGGAGATTCACGAAAATGAAAGAAGAAAAAATTACCATATGTAATGGAATTACATATAGTAAGTTATAATTTTCACCTGTCAATTTTAATTAGAATCTTATGAGAAACTATATTACTATAAAATGAAAAGAAAAAAAAATATATTGGATATGGAATATCTCTTCTCGGTCTATTAGTTAAAAAGGAAACTATTGATAAATGAAAGAAATATTTATGGGAAAAGGAGAAAAAAAAACTAGTAAAATGAAAAATATCTAATGGAAGAAAAAAAGAGTAGAAATTGTCACTAATACGGTACACGCGGATCCACCCCTTTGGGAGGTCCTGAAATCAATTATTATGATGAAAAAAGAGATCAAGAGAAATAATATACCTACAATATATATACACATATATATAGATTTATAAACTGTATTGCATAGTTTTTATCAAAATGATGATCACTAAATGAAAAAAATGGACAGAGATTATATGTAGAAAAAACAAGGAGTATAAAAGATAAATTGGAAGTTAATACAATAATTGTATCTCAAGCTGTGGTGCATTTTCTTCAGAAGAAAATAACACACACACTCCCTCACGCTTGGGTCGAGACAGTCTAAATATATTCGTTCTTTTTTATGTAAATATACAAGAAAAAACCCATGAGATGGACAGAAAGTTGATAAATTAGTTTGTAGATGTAAAAGTCTTTGAAAAAAAAAGTGGATGAGAAAAATGTGAGAAAAAATACTTATAGGCATCTATTATGAAGAGAAAAAAAGTGGTAATAATTACATATGCAGAGAAATTATATTTAGAGGAAGAAAAAAATACCATACATTTGTAGGTGAAGACAACAAAGCGATGAAGATGACATGATCAAACAAAAAAAATAGCACTTTTAAATACCAGAGAAAGAAAGATATATATATTGTATCAACAAAGAAAAAGTTCTAAAAAAAAAAGATGAGAATATCTTGATGAGGCTTTGGAATGATGAGATTTATTTTGCACAGAGATAAATAACATTTTTTCCTTCCAAACAAATCATCGTGTCGCTGATGGAAAGAATCCCTCCCCCCACAATATAAACCACTCAAAAATCACCTCTTATGAAAGTTTGTAAATAGATAAAGAAAAATAGCAGAAGAAAAAACTACTGAATATTGTTAAGTCTATCGCCACTCGAAAGTGGAGGTTGAAAAAGAGAAAATAAGCTCTCAAAGTTCTTTTTTTTTGTGTGAAAATACCCACTGAGAGATCGTATCAGATGAGGAAGAAAAAGTATTTTGTAAAACAATGTGATATTTGACAAAAGTTCCCTTTTGAGATTACCTTCGAAAAAAGCTTCTCTTCTGTTTCTTATCTTGTTCCCCCCGAGACGATATAAACCTCATTTTATCACATTTGGTTGGAAAGAAAAAGTTTTATCAAAGGCAGGTGAAATTTTGTTACATCAATTTCCTCATTTCAATACGAAAACGATTTTCTTGAAACATTTCTTCAACTTCTGTTTTTGAATGTCCCCCGAAACTTACTTTTTGGTATCAATGAGGGTTGAAAGGCGTGAAATCACAACAATCTAATTTCTATTATAATATAATGTAATCATTTTTATTTTACAGTTAGCCTATATAAAGTTTAAAACTTAACACTTCAATGATCAAAAGGCGTTTTTTAAACTATAATAATAAATACGATGAGTTGAAAGTTTTATTAAAATTGCTAAAATTGAGAAATTTCGGTTTACAAAAAACCCGTCGAAAACTTTTTAGCCCATTTAAGGAACTTCGTATTCGATATTGAAAATTTAAATTAAAAGTTTATAACTTGAAAGTCTGAAAGAAAATCGGAAATTCCTCAGAATAAGCTAAAGAATTCATAAAAGACCCATAAGAACTTAGGTAAAAACTACATAAACTGTTTTCGATATAAGGTAAATGCGGTACTGATCGTTAAGTCAAGAAAAGACATTTATAGTTTGCTAAAATATCAGCCCCAAAACATTTCTGTAAAATGCCAGTTGGTTGTCTAGTAGGTAATTCATTTATCCTTATCTAAGTTCTTGAATTTTTAGTGATTTGAGAGGTTTAATTGCTAGCATGTAGACTGCAGGTCGGATCGACAGGCAAATATCGCAAAAATCAGATGAAACGTGGATCAGATGAAAACATCAGTTTTGACAGAGAACTAAAAAGTTAAGACAGAGACCAACCAAGCAACCAACAATTTTTAAAAATTCATTATATTATATTGTGTAGCAACGATTCGACCATCAATCTGACGATCTGACCCGCTACAACGATCCGTACTTAGTTCTGGAGGAGAAGAAGAAACTTGAAATAGCCCAAATGACTTTTGGGTTCCACTGGACCATTGATGGCGTCGGGAGCTTCATTTTGCTATGTATTTCGACTTAAGTAAGGCACTTATGGCAGGCTTTGGAATTTAGATTTATTTAGGCGACGAACCAGAGATGGTCATTCTGGTTTATTTCAGAAAACTGTGCTTTTTTATAGCATTGGTTCTTCAGGATTAGTCGTGATGGTCCATTTCTAATGCCGACTAATACAATTTTACAATGCTAGGGTCCCACTAAGTATTTTAGCATTTTAGAGCTTAATTTCTAAGCATTTTAAATTTTGCTTCAATAATTTTCGTTAAAATATCTTAAATTTCTGGATATGAGGTTTGATAAGCCCTACGAATGGAAAATTGTGATGGCGAAATACAAATAAACTGAAAAAATTAAAACATCGTCGAATTTTAGCGAAAACTCATCGAAGGTTTTGAGAAATTAAGGTTAAAAACATTCGAAACCGTGATTCCTCTTTCCTGTGATCAAGCAAGTGTTAAGAGTGAGTTTGCCACATTTTATAAATTTAAATTTATTAAATTTCCAGTAAAAGTTTTGCTTGAATAAACATCTCGATAATCATCAAGTCGCCATTTCCACCGACATATTTAAGATAAATCCGATATATTCCACAAAATCGTCACCAGATTGTAGGGATTAGGTGGGGCAGTTTCAGACAAAAAATTTATCTTAAAAACTCGATTTCTTTATTTTATCAGTATTTTATTATACAAAACAGGATCAAAATTTATTCCGCCTCTGATAGATCTTTTGTTTTTCCTCCTAAATAACTAAATATAAAATCTTTCGCTTAATAACCTGAGCATATCCTCCCCATATACGACACATACATATAAATTGTACAATTTGCACAATCTCTAATCCTAGACGACTAGAGAGGAATCACTATCCCCAACTATCTCCTCAATTTGCATATCACACAAAAAATACTAAAAAAAAATCCTATTGATTTTACTCTACAAGAAACTAACACACGGAAATCACAAAGTGTGAAAATGTTCATTAAAAAAGGGGTGTAAATATTATACATAAAAAAATTATTGATAGAAGAAAACATTTTAATCATATAGTTAAAAAGTATATGATGTGCAAATGAAGACACACTGAGAAAACTCGTTAAAATATATCTGTGGTTTCAAATCAAACATTGCATGGAGGTTTTCGGACTTTAAGTGACAGAGAATTCCTCATGCAATGGACAATTTAAATGGTTATATTAGAAGACAATTAAAAAATGCATTGCATATTTTTATTAGAAAAAAAAAGGAAAAACATGTAAAATTAGTCACAGTCGTATATGAGTGAAAAAACAAACATGAAAACACGCGTAAAGTAAAAATCTTACCAATATAGACATAATAATGATTCTTGTTGAAAATATATATCCTAATTTTTGATTTTATTTAGTTTTGGCGAAAATGAATGAAAAAAGAGGTAAAGTTAGACAGATTTGATGGAAAAATTGTATTTTTCAATGCGAGAAGCGCGAGTAGTTCTGCAGTTTTGGGATATTTTGAAAGATTCTTTTGTTGTTGTCAAATTGTAGGTTATAAAAAAGCAAAATTTTGACATAAATAGCAAAAAAAATTGTACATAACTTTGTATAATGGAATAGTAAATTTCGCGGACAGGTGAGACTGTCAGGAAAAAAAAATCCCATCGTTTGATCAAAACACTTAGCGAAAGTTTCTCAATCGAAAAATTGAGTTTTCTCTCCCATCTTTGAAAAAACTCTGGAACAAAAATTTGCCAACTCTGAAGCTTTTAATTGCATTTCCAGGAAATCTATCCTTCCGTAGGTTTTATTTACCCTTTTTTTTAGAAATAAACAGTGACAAAAACAAGAGACATATCTCTCCAAAAGTTGAAAACAAAAGAAGAAATCGACATTTTATGAAACTTCCCCCAACCACCTCGAATATTTTGAGAGTGATTTTGAGTGATAAAGTCTTTCCTTCATCGATACGATGGATTCTCTGATTTTGTACAAAAGGGAGCAATTCTCATGGAAGTATTTCGAAGCGAATTCTATTAAGAGATAAAATGCAATTCCGGGGTTTACTTTTTGTTTTGAGGTTAGATTCCAAAATAAACAAATTTTTAAGACTTTTTATATATAGTTTATTCTTCTTTTGGAAAAAAAATGTTGATAAAATTACTTCATTCCAAAATTATGGTCTCAATTTAAAGTTGTTGTTTTCTTTTGTGATAAAAATTTTACAAGTTAACCTAAAAAACTCGGAATAGCAGTAAATTTTGACAGCTTTAACAGCTTCACGGTGAAATACTTTTCAAAAGAATTGCCCCCTAACTAAAAATCATGATTTATCCATGAAAAAAAAATTGTTAAACATTTAAAATTTTGTCAGGGTTTTTTTCTTCTCTCAAAAGACCACGCAATAATTTTTATTTGCGCGCGCCACGTTTTTGATTTTAAGATTAGGAGCAACATTAAAAAAAAATTGGAAAATAAACCAAATGGCAATGGAAGACAATAATTACCAGCAGCATGAGTTACCATAAGGATTAAATTGAAAAGTGCATTATTTTTCGAGTTTGCCAGTCTTCATTTTTCAGTTTCTAGTCTCCAACGTTCTAAGTCAAAAAAAAAATTCTCGAAGAATTCTTTCCTGTGTCATTTGTGTTTTAAGAAAAAAGAAAACTTCTCATTAAGATGTAATAAAAATCAAGTTCTATTGTGTCTTCCGGTAATTCTTATGCATTAGAGTTGAAAGTAAATGGAAGAGCTAGCCAAAAAAAGGATAAAAAAAATTATTTTTTGCCTCATTTTTTCGTTTCTTTATTGCGTTTGAGACCTTTTTCCTGAAAAAAAAAGCGCTGTATAAGCTGAATTTTTGAGAGACGAAAGAGATGTTGTTTGAGAGCTGTTTTTTGTAAAGACAAGTTACAAAATTTATTTACATTTTGTGATTGTGATACATTGCTGAAGGCAGGACATTGTATGACAAGATCGTGAAAGAGAGATTTATGGAGAAAAAAATGATGAATTGTAGAATTCGGTGGAGTTTTAATGTGCAAATACAGCCTTTTTGTTGTAAAATTTGTGGTTTTTTCTTATTTTCTTTGTAAATTTGTCAAGGATCGGAAACTCAACAGGTAAGTTTGAAGAAGTTTCACTGGTTTTTTTATTTCTTTTTATTTCTCTTTCTTTGTATAAAGCAAATGGGGAGCTTTAATATTTTTTGGAATCAAAGAATTTATTCTAAAATTTTATGATTTTCTTTACATTTTTACAGTTTTTCTTGCATGAAAGCGTATTAAAATAGGCTTTATGCAATGTAAGCAAATCCTAGTTAAAAAGATGGTTTGCGTCTTGGATGAATAAGAAGGCCTTTTGTAAAACGAATTCTTTTAACAAGAATGAGAGATTTCTTGAGTTTTTCAAATCTCAGTCTAAGCTTTTAGGCCAAGGAGGAGATATTATGGTCAAAAAGACGTACACCACTTACAGCACTTCCATATTTTTTATAGAAAAGCTCCCCAAAGCTCCAATTCGAAATTATTCAAAAGCGTTAATCCTACAATTTTATTTTCTATATACCTATACTAAAGCCTTTTAGAAAGCAGTTTTTGGAAGCTTTTTAAGAAAACTTTCTAAAGTTTTTTTTAAGCTGTTTAAGAATGCTTCCTGAAACTCCCTAAGTGAGCTTTCTAAAGCTTTTAAAGAAAGCTTTTTAAAGCTGTTTTAGAAAGCTTTCTAAAGCTTATTAAGAAGGCTTTAAGAAAATCAGCAAAAGCTCTCCAAACTTTTCAAAAGCCTAGCAAGAACTTCGCAAAAGCTCTGAAAAATATCCAAAAGCTTTACAAATTTTCCAGATTTTATTTAAATGCTGATAAATTTCTCCAGAGCTTTACTACAACAATTTTAGAAAGCTCTGAGCTAACCAACTTTTTGTTAAAGTTCGGGAATTCCCATGAAAGCTCCTGAAAATTTTTAAAAGCTCTTGAAAATTACTTGACTTATGTTAGCATTTCCATTCCACTCCCGCAAACTCTCGCGCACTTTCATTAAAATGTACACCACTTCTGCTCATAATATCTCCTCTTGGGGGAGATATTAGGGTCAGAGAGAGGCGTACACCACTTCCAGAACTTCCATATTTTGTATGAAAGTTCCCCAATAATTCTGGCACTTTTAAAGTGTTGAGGCTTAAAAAGAAAGGCTAAAAGAGCTTTGAAGGGAAGCTTAATAGATTTAGAAGGAAAGCTTTGTTAATTAAAGAAGCTTTGAAGTGCTTTAATGGATGCTTTGTAAAGCTTTCATAACAATAATTTTATTTTCCATACTAACAACTTCTAAGAAAGCTTAAGGAATGTCTGTTAAAGCTATCAAAAAAAAATACAACCAAAGATATATCGATCTTCAAGAAGCTCTAAAGCTCATAAAATTTATCAAGAAGCTCAAAAAGCTTTAGAATTTTTCACAGATTTTTTTTTTATCTTAATTTTTAATGACTAACTTTTAGAAGAAGGTATAAAGCAATTTTAGAGACCTTTGACTTCAAAATTTAATTGTTCAAGCTCATTCGAAAAGCTCGTAAAATGTTAGTAAGAAATTAATCCATATGTATTAGAACTTCCTGGCTATATGGATCTCTTGAATCCAAAAGCCGTATAAATTAAATAGAGAGAGAGAGAATAATTAGAACTTCCACTTCCAAAAACGCTTGCAAACTTCGATTCAAGAGTACACCACTTTTGTCCATATTATCTTCTCCTTGTTTTAGACAATTTTAAAGAATTGATAACAAAAAGCTTCTAAAATGCATTGAGGAAAGATTAAAGATTTCTTTACATTAACTTTTTTAGGATATTTCAAAGTTGTTTTTTTTTTCACAAACTTGCAGAAACTTTATTGTTTTTACAAATATGTATCTGCTTCTGAGGCTTTTCACCTATTTAGATTTTTTTTAAGGTTTTTAAACATACAACATTTAAGTCTCAAATTATTGCCAAAAATGTCTCATTTTTGGACTTTCCTCAGTTTTAGATTCAAAAATATTTTATGATTGTATTGATCTGAGCAATTGATTTCTCTGTAAAACGAGGTAATTTTTCCCAAAAGCTCTATTGAAATGACGTCATAATAAGCGTCTCAATGAGGTAATAAAATCATAGAACGTTTTAAATGTTGAAAAATGCATTATTTGTATTTAATTTCTTTATTTCTTTAATTAGAAAGCTTATAAAAATGTTAAATTTTACATCAAAAGCAATTTTTGTCTGTTAATCCATTTAAAAAACTTAAATATACCTTTCAAAGTCTTCCTCTTAATTCCCCGTCTCTTAAAATAGAAGATAAAATGCGTCGCAAAATCATTTAAAATACCTATTTTCTACACGGAATTTAATACCCCCGCTGGAAGTGAGGGGAGTGGTGAATACACCATGAGTGGTGAAATTCTTCATTGGAGGGGATGGATGGGAACTCTCTCCTACATTTGGATAAACATTTTGGTGGTTCGCCGCCAGTGACTGCCAGATGGCAGCAGCAAGTCGCCATTGATGTCATAACTTAATTCGGAGTGAGGAGAAACGTGGATAATTTCCAGCTTTAAATACTGAACAACTGGCTTAGGTGCGGTAAAAGTGTTTGAAAAAATCGCGAAATTATAGTTCAGTGTGAACAGAAATGAGTTCAGCACGGCGAAAATCGCAAGGTACGTGCCGTGGGGTGGTGTGAAAAATATTTCCGGGGAGAGTCATTTCATGGGAAGCCATTGTTGGTGAATTTTCCATTATCTTCCATCTTTTCTTGTGTAGAGTTTGACGTGAGTGATATGAAGTGTAAGCAGCCGGACGATGAGGGCTTCTCAGAGGGCTACAAGACCCCCAAATACTTCATCACATTGGCCAAAGAGAGTCCACGCGAGAGCGTCTGGGAGTCGGACGACGCCACATACGACAGCTTTCACGGACGTGAGACAGGTACCATGTTTGCGAGGTTTGCGATCGCTTTGGTCCAGTTTCTCCTCCAGCGGCCATTTTTATACATGCCAACACATGCGCACCGCGACCCCAGCGACCCCCTTCACGATGGCGGCGGAGCGAGGAAGCCACTCCGGCAAGGAGAGGAAGGCCTTGCATTTCCCCTTTTTTGGAAAAATAACATTGACAACCTTCAGCCGAAAATCGGCGTTCCAATTCTTCGGACATAAAGATAAGTGATTAGCGTCTCACGATGTCCTCCTCCTCACCCACAGATATCTGCCGCGACACCAGTGACACCGACACCAGTGGAGATGAGACTATCGCGGTGCTGGAGTACGAAGTGGCCACGGATTGCAGTTCGGAGACTAATCTCTACTCTGGCGAGTCATCCAGTGGCACGGAACATGTAAGTCACGTGCGACCTTGAATCAGGAATCTCTGATGGAAGAGGGTTTCTCTTGTTCTCCAGGAAGTCGTGATTGCCGCCCTGACCACCTGGATTGGCGACAGCTCGGCCGAGAATGACTTCAGCATCTTGGCGGACACCGAGGCGTCGGATGGCACCGCCACGGATCCTGAACTGAAGCGAGCCGACTACTGGGAGTGCGTCAAGTGCAAGAATAAGCAGAATAATCCGCTGTATCGCTACTGCGAGAGGTGCTACCAGGTAAATTCCCCCACATGCGCTAATTTGCATCTCACGGCTCACGAGAGACTTGCTCGTCTCTAGTGCCGACATGTTTGAGACTTGTTGTGTTTCGTCATTGGGCAAATTGCCATTGACACGGAATCACGTGGAGGTGACTGAGTCAGGGAAGGGAGGGAGAGAGAGAGAGAGGGAGACTCTTGAGAAGCGCAAACATACTCAATTTAATGGATCGGGGCAATATCAATTGATGTTGTCACAATGAAAGTGCCACACAATGACCCCATCAAGTCTTCCATTCTGCCTCCGCAATCTCCAAAAGAAGAGAAGAGAGAGAGGGAAGAGATTGCACTAAGAAAGGCGCTAAACAGATGAGGTTTATTTGCTTTCTGCAGGAAGTGACAGAGTCTGTTTGCTAAAAAGAGGCTTGTTTATTTGCATTCCTGGGCTTTATTGTTCAAGAAGAAAGCGCTTTGGAGGCATTTCGCAAGTTTGAGCAAGAATAGGCAAATGCCAATTGATTATCTTATCAGCTTATAGTTTTTGAAACACTGACTTGCCAGAAAAAAATGGAATCTTGCAGGTCATTTTTGGCTGAAATCATCTAATATTATCGAAAAATTATCTTTGAAAGTTCAAAGATTAATGCATACCAAGATTGTTTAATGTTTGAGGTGTGGAAAATGCAAAAATTTCACTCGAGAAATTTTCCATCAGCTCCAAGCAAAAATAAATAGAATTTATGAATATTTAAGGAATGTTTGAGCAACTGGGAAAGAAACAATGGGATAAAACAACCAAAACTTGGTTGAATCAACATAAGATACCAAAAATTTTTAATTCGGACACCCATATAGGTAGTTTTATTTTGAAACAAGATTTCTACAAATGATTGTTGAATCATAAGAAGTCTGAGTACCTAATTGATCAAAATGAATAATTTTTTACCTTGTTGAAATGGTTCAGACTTTAATGGAAAGGGATATAACCTATTCATCGGATATTCAAATTTAGGTAATCCAAGTTAGAAAATTTCGTGGTTTAACTCTACTTTGAGTCCCCTAACTAAGCTTGAATTAAAGGTAAATTGATTGAGCAACAAAAAAACGTTGAAGTTTGCCAAAATTTAAAAACAATAACCTTTCGAATAAGGAGCTTCTGCTGAAATCAGTTATTAACTGTTTCATTTTTTTTTTATAAAAAAAAATATTTACCCACACTTTTAGTAAAAAAAATCACAAAATCCAACATCTTGAATGCATTCCTTCAAGAGAAGCCTTCAAAATATTCTTGAAAAGTAAAAAGTTACGATTCAAAATGATTGAGACATGAATTCCATGAATTAGTAGATAATGGGAGTTAAGTCGTTGCATTACTTATCAAAATCACAAGAAAAAAATTTATTTGTATGTATATCATACCAATGCAATGCTAAGAACATAACAGAATCAGACATGACAAAACAAACAGAAAGAAATGGCAATGTTTGTTTTACGAAAGCTCATAATCTTAAGATTATGTAATCACTTTTACCGAACAAAAAAAAAAGAATGGGTAAACATACAGAACGCATTGCTTCTGATAAGGAACGGTGATAAAGTGACGAAAAAATGTCACAAAAACATTGTGGTTAGAATGGGAACATCTTTAAAGAAAATTAAGCATCTTTTCGACACCTTTTCTTCCTAGGAATCTCTGCTGCGGAATTGTTGTGTCTCTATACAAAATTCAGGAACAGATAAAGCGAGAAAATCACAGTCATTTGAAAACATGATAAAACATTATAAAAGACACATTGAGTATAAAAAAAAGAAAAGAAAGCAAAAGATGAAAATAACAGATAAAAGAAAAGAGTAAAAAGAAAAAATAACACATAAAAACAAGAAAACAAAAGAAAAAAAAATAAAAGAATTAAGAAAAAATATAAAAAGCGAAACAAAAAATACAAAAAAATAATGATAAAACCAAAGAAAAAAGATTAAAAACAAAAATAAGAAAATGAAAAAGTTAAAAAAGACAAAAACTTTTACAGCTCTTTTCCATAAACCAGAGATTTATCAAGCATTTTTTGTGAAATTTTTTTTCTAAAAGTTTTTTTTGTGAATTTGTTTTTGTAGGTTTAAAATTATTCAACAAGTAGGTGTACGTAAATTTTGCAATTGCAATTATAAGAAAGAACGCGCGTTCATCAATCAGTTTCATCTTTTGCTTTCTTTTCTTTTTTTTATACTCAATGTGTCTTTTATAATGTTTTATCATGTTTTCAAATGACTGTGATTTTCTCGCT
>CAKKOB020000030.1:99585-124178 GCA_918844115.2 Phlebotomus perniciosus
ATCACAGTTTCATGCGGCAATGTTTAAGCAGAGCTTCAGAAATATTCAATATTTCTTGCAGCAGAGAAGAAACATTGGCAGTTCATCTTATTATAAGTCAACACTAGAGCGTCTCTTAAACTGTAGAAGTATTCATTGTAATATCCAGTATGATTGTTTTAAAACCATACTTTGGTAAATCATAAGAAAATCGTCACTCAAATTTATTTTACATAATTATTGGTAAGTTTAACCGCTTAACATGGGAACGGTGATATCAAATTGAGTGAAATATATACAACATGAAATGCGTTTTTAAACTAAGATAATATTCTTTCAGCTTCAAAATTAGAGCATGTTAGAATCTCTCGCAAAGTACCTAATATTAGAATATTTTTTATGTAAATTAGTTAAATCTTGCTTCCAGATCAAAAATGCAGTAGCTGAGTAGAAAAATGAGAAGAACCTAACGTTAAACTATGGATTAACTTAATTTTATTTCAATCTTTGTAAAATTAAGAAATTTTTAAGTAATTTCAAACTAATTTTAAAAGTAATCCATACATTAACGTTATTTCTTATTCTGTACAGTTGATAGCTTTTTTAAAACTCAAAAAACTCATAAGAGTTTTATGTATTAAGAAAATTAATATACATACAAAACATAAAATTGTCCTAAGAATTAAAAAAAAATTGGATAAGATTTGATTGATACAGTTTTGGGAAAAAACTGGATAGTTCAAGAACTTCTTTCTCCAAGATTCTAATTCTTTGCTTGCTTATTGCTTAATGCCAGGCTTGTACGGGTTTAATTTAGTCATTCATCGGAGCTTTGCAAACTTTATGTTTCAAAATATTTAAGTCGTGAATAGAAGGCAAAATAATTATAAAAAAAACTACTTTTATTGGGAGCACAACTCGCCAAAAACTAATTAGCACTTATATTACTTGTAAGCCTTAGGTAGTTGGTTATTATCTTTAAAATGTTCTATTTTAAAACTTATAAATCTTAAATTGGTAAAAAAAAAACCAGAAATAAGGGGTGGAACTACTTTGGGGCTGTTACCACTTGTGGTACTTTTAGTACCCATACCAAATTTCATCCCGATCGGTTCAGTGGTTGGACCATTACTAAGACACAGACAGACATTTGATAGTTGGGTATTTTCGGACTCCTGGAGTTTCGTCTGTTGGACATAGACTTATGAATTTTAGTTCTTTTAGTTGCTATTGTAAATTATTTTCCTTATTTTGTAGTTAGTGTTTGCACGAACTTGCTTTTAAAAACTGTACAATTTTTACACCTCAAAAAAAAAAACTCCAATCTCTGCTAAAAGCACTGAATATCACATGGAAAAGTGTATCAGCAGATTGAAAACTCTTCTCCACAAAATGAACCTGATTAAGACATTCTTGACTTTGAACTTTACAAGTGATTTCTTTCTTTTCTAATCGATCACTGAATCTCTCTTGCAGATTCGTAAGAATCACTTTCCACCGCGTCCCAAGAGGCGCAAGAAGCGCTCCAAGAGGAAGACCAAAGATCATCGGAGAGGAGGCCCGCGAGAGCGTCATCAAAGCGTCAAGAGTCCATCGACGTCAGACGACGATGAGGTGGTGGATCACGTGGGGGCGCAAAAATGGACGGAGATGAAAACCACCCGGAGCCATGAGACTGAGACGACGACAGATGGTAAAAGTAGTGTTAAGGGTCGCAAGTGTCATTTGAGTCGCACCGAGTGTGTGGCCAACAGTGCCGGTGAGACGCCCGAGAGTGGTGAGGATGGGGGTGGATCATCCAAGGGGGAGGTCACGAGGTCGTCAGGTGGTGAAGGGGCGGCTTTGGGGGTGAATTCTAGTCTCGGTGATCGCAAGAGACGATCGAGTAGGGTGTCTAGGGATTTACTAGAGGACGAAGAGGAGGAGGAGGATGAGGATGAAAGAGCTGTGATGTGCAAGAAGGCGAGATTAGATGAGGATATAAGTGGAAGAGGATATGAGAATAAGGTCTTCAAGAACGTCTGGTCGGAGCATCTGCTGGGACACTCTGAGGAGTCTGGTGTGCAATCTTGTGCTTCCAGTCAAGAGCTGTCACCCATGTCATCCCTCACGACAATACTGTCTCAGCCGGAGAGTCAGGAGACACTGTGTGAGGAGCTGGAGTTGGCGCGTGCCAAGACAATGGCAGAGGGTAATCCTCTGGATGAGCCTTGTATGATGTGCCTGAAGGAGCCGAAAAATGGTGTCTTTGTCCATAGTCGCTTCCTTCATCTCTGCTGTTGCTACAAATGCGCAGTGAAGGCGTGGAATAAGAGCCAGAGATGTCCAATTTGCAATTCTAAAGTTAAGAATGTACTCAAGCTCTTCGTTCACTAATGCGCGCGCGTCCCGCCATTCAGCAGGTCTTACTTGGGGAGAGTTAATTGGGATGGTTTTTTTTTTATTAATTTTGTTAGAAGTGAAAGAAGAGTAAGTGTAGGCAGCAAAGAGAATTATTCTACACGAAAAAAAATATAATTGGCGGATATAATATGATCGTTAATATTTTGTGGAAGTGAGTGAGAGAATGAAGGTGGAAGAACTCTATATGGAAATACGTGAAGAAAAAGAAGAAGGAAAAGAAAAGACGAACTTTTTTAGAAATACGTGTTTAGCGCTAATTGAATTGCTTTTAATGTTTTTTCTCTCTCTCTTTCATTAACTCCATTTTTTCCTCTACTAACACGTAGAATCATAAAATTTATGATTGAATAAAATGCAATTTTGAAAAAATAGAAGTTACATTTATAGCATTTATTAAGTTTAGGTTTTGATGAAGTCTTTTTTTACATATAGGAGTCTTAAAATAGAGGGTTTAATTGAAGTATTTATTAGGAAATCCGACCTCGTGACACCTATAAGATTTAAATTTAATCAATAGTTAATCATTTCATTTAACATTTTCTCTGAATTTCTATGTAAATCATGGTTTTACGGTTTATAACGTTTTTTTCTAGACATCTCTCAATGAGATGGACAAAAGAAAACACCCAACAAAAAAAAGAAGACAGAAAAAAGAATTTTCAACAGTCAAAAAATGAAGACTTTCAAAAAATAATAAAATTTTTCTTTCCAGCGCAAAAAAAGTGTGTTTTAAATAACGGCCGTTAATTTCGTGAGAGGGAGCGCCGATGTTGGCGTTCCTGTATGCAAGTGCACTGCACTGGCATGCGGGCAGGTGGTTGGTAGTCGCGCCATCATCGACTTCCAGCCGGTTTCTGGCCAACTTGAGTCAGTTGTACTCGGAGAGCCAGCGAAGTAACATCCCCCAGTGCCAAGTGCCGTGTGATTGAGAACAATTTTTTTTGTAAATCAACTTTTTGAGATACTTTTTACCACAAGGTAAGTTTCCCGGCTTTCTCCTTTCTCTCTTTTCTTATAAAATCAATTGATTTGCGGGATTTGCGTTTAATCTTTTATGTGAGAGAGAAGAGATATTTTCTGTTAAATATTCCCACTGGGGAATTTTTGTCGTTATTTTCGTGCAAAATGTTGAGCAGATGGTTTTCAGAGCGAGTGGCGAAAAATTCACATAAAAATTGTGACTCGCGAAAGAGCAAAATGATCGCTGGAGAGTGAGATGGCGAAAGAAATGGAGGAAGTGCCATTGACCGGGCACCGCGCGACCAGTTGATGGAAAAATTAATGCTCAGGAATATTGGTAATTTTGGGTGAAAGGGGGGCGAAAAGTGATACCAAATGGGGCCCCCTCAGGGGGAAAATGCAAAGAAAATGAGTCAGAGTTGGAACAAACCGGATTGCAGTAAATTTCTGGGCGGCGGCGTCTGCCACCGGCTAAAAATGCCATCATCCATGAAAGTCTCGCTTGCTTGTGGCTTCAAAAGTCACTCTTGTGTCCAATTTTCCACACGGTGGCCAGAAGGTCACCCACGAGAAGAGAGGGTCATTTGTATGAGGATGGGAGCCGCAATATGATTGTGGGCTCTGAGTGAGGAAAGGAAGCATCCACTCTTGAATGCTAATCAATCGTCTCGTGCATAAATATAATTTCCCAATATTTCACCCAATGGAGCACAAATTGTGGATCTCCAGCAAAGCCAGAATCTAGTTTAATGAACCGCTATCGAAAGAGATTCCATTTGGGTGTCTCAGCACCGTGAGCATCGAGCATAATTATAAAAGAAAAAAAAATCGTGTTTGCCATTTCGACGCTTTTCTCTCCGACTGGCAAACCAACTCGAGCTCTTTTTCACAATTGCCAAGGCAAAAATGTCTGCAAATTCAATTTAGCCAATAAGATATACGATGCTCTTCTCCCTTTTGCGAAAGTGATACAACAACGCCGAGTTGTGGCAGGTTCTGCTAAATTTCGCAGACTTTCAACACCGCAGCTGCACATTTTATCCATTTTATGGGAAAAATATTTAAAAGCAAATTGGACGTGAAGGGATTGTCTCTTTGTCTGTAATTGTAATGGGATTTTAGGTAAAAATGATAAAGATAGACCAGGTTTCAATTAAAACCAAATCCTAAAATCCTACGCCAGTGAGGAAAATAGAAAAGCATTAATGTATCATATTTGATACAACGTGTGTTGGGGAATACAATTTTCTTACTAGACTGAAAAGTTTGCTATACTTATTGGAATTCATTTAGTCAATCAAATAAGAATCATTTAGGTATTTCATCTAATTTTATTCAATTTTGCAAGTCTTATCGCTAGACTGAAGCATGAAAAGGACAAAAGATTTAAAACCCAGTAAGGGAGGTGAATGGGGCAGATGCGGACAACAAATCTCTTTTCTGAGTTAGACATTATTTTCCAATAAAATGGAAAATTTAACATGCATTGTTGGAATTCCAAATCTTCTACTTTCAGAATCTACATTCTGTTCTTAGATCTCAGAATTAACTTATACCCAGCTAAGATTTCAAAGCTAAAATTAAAATTTTATGGAACTTCGGTTGGTCGCAGGAAATTTTGATAAATTTTTCCATAGAGGTTTAAACATGCTATTAACTACTCTGTCTTCTCCGGTGATAAGATTTAGCGGGCGGTTTCTCAACAAGAACGACCAGTCGGGCCCATTATGCTTATGTATTTTCCTAATCTTATCTCCCCCTTCCAAGGCCAAGGTAGACAATTTCTGATATTATCACGAAACAGAATCAAAATTCTTATTTATTTCGTGATCCAGAAACTGAGATCACAGTCTTTCATACAAAGTGTATGGACCGCTTTCTCCATTTGTTCGAACAAAACATAAATTCTGTCTTGAAAATCAATTTGAAAAGAAATGGAAAATTGTAAAATCCAAATAAATTACTCTTTATCACTTTTAGTACTTGAAATTAAAAGTGATGTCTTGCATTTTAATGTACAGTATTCGGATCCATATGGCTGAACCTGAAGCCAGTTAGATTTTTCTAATGAGTGAAATAATTAATTTTTTATTTTTTATATAACAAGAGTAGATAATTAGTTTAAAAATTCACATTTTATCTCTTTCGGTTAAACTATGCATTTTTTCAATTTACTTTTTTGCAAAATATCTTCTGAATAGGTCGAATAGGTTCAGATTCTTATAAGAAATCATTCTATAGGATATCACGTAACTTCCTATTTATATCTTACTTGTAATACAATCATGACGAGATATAAAAAGTAGAATGCTAAACAAGATAAACACAACAACATTCAGACAATTTATCACAACATATCATATAGTTTGCATTGATATAGATTTGAGAGTTCTCAATTATTAGCCAAATATGAATTTTTATTAAATTTAATCATTGGAATTTTCATAATTGATTTCAACAGCCCCATGACGCCTCTTGATTAGTTTATAAAGCCCACGTATTGATTCTGACAAATATTATATTTACCAAATACGCCGTATTAATTAAGAGAGCATTTCCGCTAAAAGGCTTTATCGTGAATTTACCCTATCGTGTTTGATAAAGTTCCTTTGACTTAATGACGGATAGAAGTCTCATTTTGCTTCAATATTGGGATTTATTGTTTGACTCATTTCGAGTTTTGCTCTTTCTCATATGAGCAATGCATAAATTGAGATAAAGTTAAACATATTTCTTCAATTGTGACTTTCTCTCTCTCTTCTTTTTTTTTGTTTAATTTAATGGATTGATTGATTGCTCAATTTTCGTCTGACCGATTAATCTGGCCGAACTGTTGATAAACCATAGCAATAAAATTGCCAATTTCGCAAATAAATACAGAGGGTTTTCCTGAAATGGTTTATTTGTGTGCAAAAGGTGCAAAAACCTTTGTCAACAGGGGATTCCGAATCACATAAATATTGTCTTTTAGGTTTGAGGGGATGAAAGAGGGAATTGAATTACCAGAAAGTATTACTGTGGGGTATTTCGGTATCAGACTCTGATGTCTGACCAGCCACCGGATGTCTTATCGCCGGACTTTCTTTGTCGGGTGATAGAAAATGCGTCTTAGAGAGTGGAATATTGGAAGTAGAATTTTGATTTTCTTGCACAAAAGCTAAAAATCCACTGTTAACTTTCCTAACGTAAAAATATCCTCCGAGATGGTTTTCTTATGACTTGGATGTTTGCATAAAAAGTTGCCTAACGAGTTCCATGTGATCTTTTTATTCACTTTATACAAAAAGACTTCTTCTTCTCTGTAAGATTTTCCTTCTATTGATTGCTCGCACGAGAGACTTTTTGCTGTATTTGAAGAATATCTCTACCTTATTTTGCCAGAGTCGCAATAATTTCACATTGAAGATGAGTCACAATCAAGATACACTTCCATACATATATGTTTACATTTGCACGAAGTGATCGAAGAGGGAAGAAATCCGTAAGAGAAGAGACAATTGAATATTTTCACGCCAATAATGAAATTTATAGATCACGATGTGTCTTCTCGGGAGAGAGACAAATGTGTTCATGCGATGTGTCTCTCACATTGGTCAAGGATATTTGCAATTGTGCCTTTGTAGGTCGTAGCATTGGATTGTTGTTTTTTTTTTCTCTTACTCCCAACATATGGTTGTAACTTTAAGGCAAGATTTACTATCAAATATCATGTGTCGTCATGACAAAGTATCCCCATTTGAGCATTGAGTTTCACATGGAGAGAAGGAAGAGTACACTGCTTGAACTCGGACGCGATAACCGCGCGACACTCTCTGTGTGCAAAATCTTGCAATTACATTTTGAGAGCTTTATACACAATTTTCTGAAATGATGTTTTCATTCTTTCTACATCTGCGCTGTGAGGTTGCTTTTTTAATCGAACCACCGATCACCATATTTGGGATGAGATTTCACGGTGTCTCGACACTGGTATTGGTCAACTCTTAGTTGGTGTCTCTCGCGTTTGCTTATAAAAGGCATTAAAATTGAGGCCAAGAGAACGAGCTGAAAAAAAATCGCACATAATGATCCCGTTGCAGTGATCAAATGATCACGAGAAATGGGAGATGCTGACGGGTTGTGTTGGGATCACCACGTTTGAGGTTGAATGAGAAAGCGATAAATCCCCGTGGAATGCTTTAGGTAAATATTTAGACTCACTGCAGTGAATGCATTGTTTGTGGTTTTGTTCACGTAATTCAAATATTTGGTCGTTTTTTATTTTATAATGATGTGCAGAAATGCGGAGCTTATTGATAACCTGATTTGAAAGGAATGAAATCAGTTTCTAGTAAGGAAATACTTAGTTTGATCAGGTTTTACTTGAGGCGAAATTTTGTAACTTACTGGGGTTGCAAACCCTTTTCAACTATAATAATCTCAGGGCGTATATCTCTGGTAATAATCTTCCGAATTCGTTCATTTTTGGCTCAAATGAAAGGTTATTTGAAAATGTAGATGCCTAAAACGAAAACTTCTAAGTCTTGCAAATGCCTCTAAAATTGCATATTTCCCATTTTATCTATGTCTTCTATACAAGTGCGACACCTTAATATAAACCGATAACCCTATTTTGGCTAATCATTTGTAGCTGAAACCTTATAGCCCGCATACACTTGCGACTTAAGTCTCGAAAATTTGTATGCTGCTAATGGAAAGGAACGAGACTTAAGTCGTAATGGCCTCGATAGACCTGGACATAGCCTAGAAGACTTAGCGGCTAAAACGAGGCTTTTATTGTAGTCTGTTCGGATCGCACTTAGCCTAAGCACCAGAACAACTTTCTAAGAAAATTCTTTTGCCAAACGCAAGTCTATCGAAGCCATGAGCCCCTTTTTAGCCGGTAAGTCTTCTAGGCTAAGTCCAGATCTATTGAGGCCATAAGTGTATGCGCGCTATTAGAAAGGATACAAGTATTAACACCTATTAGTTAGTGTTTAACACTTAATCGATTATATGAAACCAAGATAGCTGTTTTTTAATGGAACATCTTCGATGACTCTTCGATAAAAATTGAGTTTCGTTTATTAACGGCTTAAAACGTTTTGAAAGAGCTGAAATGTTTTTAAAGACGTTTTTTACCAAATCACGTTTTTGAAACACTCAAAATTGTTTCAAACTATCCAAAAAAGGTTTTCTGGAACAATGCGTTTTCAAACAACCAAAAACGTTTCGTCTAAACATTTCTAAACAGCTTAAAATTATTACTTAGTGCCAAAAATGCTGCTCTCGTGAGTCAAAGAGCGCCTTGAAGAGCGCTCGTACACCGAGACCGGATTATGCGTTTTATATGGACACGATTGAGTTAAGATTGGATTTGAAGTAGGATTGAGATAGTCCTGACTAAAGTCATTTCTAATCCAACTTCAAATCCAATCTTAATTCAATCGTGTCCATGTAACACGCATAATCCGGTCTCGACGTAAATAGTTCCTAGATTTCCACGATTAATGATTACAGAGTGGTGGGTTCAAACCCTCAGGCGGTCAGGATTTTTCAAGTGATTTTTTTCCCGACTATGAAAGGGGATAAGATTTGAAAAATGAATAGGAGTTTGCATAATGGACCCCATTTGAGGCCTGAATACAGTCAGTTTCAAAAGAAACTGCTTTCTGCCTAAATCTTATCTTGGTTCTTAGTATCAAAAAATGTTTCTGGGAACATTTGCATTTGTTTTAGAATTTAGATTAAAAATTTTAGTGATTGAATCAAAATCCGAGCAAATGATTCATCTCAATGGGAATGGAACGCAACCAAAACTCATCGTATTTGACGATCCAAAATCGCCATGTGATCATTCAAGTCTTACTAAACTAATATTTGGAATTTATTTTTTTTACCAATTAATTCATAACATTACTCTGATGATTTACCAACAAAAAATTTGCAAATCTGCAATTACATTCTCCAAGTCTCGTTGGCAATTCCTTATTCACAAAACTTCAAATATGTGCCTATTTTTAAAGTGTCAAGTATGTGTGTACAAAGAAGTGGAAAAAGAAGCCCAAAAAATACATATGGCAAAAAATATGACAAAGAATTGAATTCCAAATGAGTCATAGTGGTATTTTCTTCCAGAAAGCAGCTGGAATGTTAATTTGTGTCGAGAATATTTTTTCTCTCTTTCCTTCTGCTTTTAATTTATGAATATTGTATTTTCACTGTCTAATTCAACGGTGTTCATCTAAAAACTATAAACTTTTGCGCTGTTACAAGCTCCATGTTTATGCTGTTTATGACTAAAAGGAAGTAACAGAGCGAAATGGGAGTAGAAAACTCCCTAACGAACGTGAAATAATTGTAAATTTTTGCTCCAAGATAGAAAATGTTTTCTATGCAATTTCTTTCTGTTTCTTTTTGGCGTTTTTTTTTTGTAACTGCACTGTGCAAAAAATTGTGTATGTTTTGATAAAGATAATAATGCCTCAATGTTTGCACGAGAATCATTACCATTTTATATCAGTAACACGTCAGCTCTGAGCTATCAGGCGTGCTTGCCTGGGAGACCTAAAAAAAATCCGTAATCACTCAACTTGCCTTTATTTAATTAATCTGTTTATTTAATACCCGAAGCATGTTAGCATGTACCTTGTTGAAAAAATATGGTTCAAGAATATTTCCGTGGAGGTGATCAGTTGGTACAATTTTTTTTTCACTTATTAATTATATGTAACCATTAAAACGGTATATTTTCATCTCAAGCATGTGAGATTTTTTTTCCCTCTCTCAAAATGTGATGGTTAGAATTTGTGGACAATTGTCATTAAACAATTTAATTGTTTATATTTATCCCTGTCTCTTCGTTTTTTCACCATGTTGCCACTCATGTATTCCCTTTGCCGAGCTAAAGAGAGACTGTTTGGTCGCAAAATGTGTACAATGGAGCTTCAAAATGGGTGTGGGATGGAAGAAGAAATTACTGTGGCGTGGGAGAGAATTTTTATTCTTTTCTCTTCTTATTCTTTTGCACTCGCGTCTTGTTTTTTTTTCTCCTCCATAATCTAAAACCATAAATCAAAATGTTATAAAAAGCAAATTTATAATTCCACACAAAATGAATTTTACGACATTGTGCTCTTTGGAACCATGTGCTTCCAATTTAGCTCAATCAATGACCGAAAGAAGAGATTTCAGCTGCAATTTCCTTCCAGCAATTTAGTCTTTATTGGGTGATATACTTGCTAAATAGAATTTTTTTTCGGGAGAGTCAAAAGAGGTGGAAGAACGCTTTATCTGACTCTTTTTTTCCGCTTCTGCGTATTTGATACATCCAACATTGAACTTGAACTTGGTATGTTGGCGTTCACCTTCGTACATTTTTCAGCCTCTCGAATTCTCTCCCCTCAAGAATACCAAATAGTCTCCGACGCGGTGGAAATTTGACAAAACCCAGACATCTCGTTTGTGGCTTTTCCCGCAATTCCCGGAGAGAAACCATCCCTCAGACACTCACAGACACATTGCGTGCGACTGTTTCTGATCAATAAGAAAAATGTTGGGCATTTTAGGCTGCTGAAGAATAACAAATTCTCCCCCCAAAATCAACCAACATAAATAATTAGGCGATCTATGCAACTGGTTTAGGGCTCACCCTTTCTCCAAAAATTACCCATGAGTCATTGTTTTATGCGTGTCCTCTGCTTAGTCACATTTCTTCCAAGAGCAAAGAAAAGGCGCGTTACTCCAGAAGTGGTATCATGTTGGAAGTCACTGGAGGAGGGAATGTTTACTGCATTGAACGCTCCAATAGCATAAGAATTAATTTATCGCGCGAAACGGATGATCCCGGAATGTAATTTTATGCTGTTGATGCGTATTAAACAATTCGCAGTGATTTTGCACAGTTCGCACATGCCATTCAACATAAACGTATTTTAGATTATATCAGGCAAAGTGTTTGAAGAATGTGTCAAATTTCAAAATATTATTTCAATTGCGCAATTATAGGTAATTTTACTCTTATGCCCTCATTTACAATGCCAACGGCAGAAAAAATTGAAATTTTGGGAGGAAAACTTCTTATTTCACCTAATTTTTCATTCAAATTGAAGACCTAATGAAGACAAAATCGTTTGTTGTTAATTTTCGACTAGATCAATAAACAGACGGACAAACGGCGCTAGGTATATTGTAATTGCAAAACAAGGCTTAAGTCAAAAGTTTTTTTTCCAAAAATTTAAACTCACCTAATTTTTTAGCCTATGTGAATGAGGCATCACATTCTATTTTCAAAAGAATAATTTAAGTTGTTTTTTTGTGTTTTATGAGACTTTTTGTCTCCAAAGTATTTTTAAATAAAGTGTTCTTGTTAAGATTTTTAAAAACATTGGTAGATTTATTCTAAAATGACTAGAGAATTTGCATTCCTATTTAAAGTCTTAAATTAGAAGCCAAATTAACATCTGAAAATTCTCACAGACAATATGTCCAGATTATTTAAAGCTATTCCGACATTTTTTTTTAGCAAAGTTTTATCTTAATTCTATTTTCTAAATCTAAAGTAGGTATACTTTTTAGAATATTCATTTTGCTCTCATTGTTTGACAACAAACCTGTAAATTTTTCAAAATTTTCCTCAAATGCTAAATTTAATTGCATTATAAATCCGCACTGTTTTTTTGATCTTATCTGAAGTTATTTAAACAGATATTCTACAAGAATCTCTTCTTTTTTTCAACTTTTATCAATTATTTTTATAATAAACGAATTCATAACTGCTTCACGTGCTCTGCTTACAAATTCAGTAAATTGATGTGGATCAGTGCGAACAATTCACAATCTCTTCAAGCATCTCTCAATGTCCATGTCATTAATTTTTACAATTCTCCTAATTTAGAATCAGTGTAAGTGCAGATGTTTTTACCTCATTCAATTGTACTGTATGACGAGCAAGAAAAAAACGATAAGTTGAGGAGAGAACAAACTTCTGTGTGCGGTAATGCACCAATGACTTTCATATCCAATACAGACAGACAAGATTTTGATGGTTAAAGTCTTTTGGCTGGGAACACGTAAGCACATCCCACTCTTGAGATTGACTTTCAAGCAGATTATGAACAGTTAAATACTCTGTGTCGTAAATATAATAAAAAGAAATGTTGATTTTAACAATCTGGACCTCTTAATCTCACCTTCCCATCGATATTATGCATTATTTGTGAAATTGTGCAGGTTTTTTTTTCTCGGGTGTTTTAATTCATTGACCAAAAAGAGATGAGAACCTAATGCTCTTCGCGGCGCAAGAAATGAATGAAAAACACGAGGAATGTCTGCAATGGTGGATTTTAATGGGATTTTTAACCCTCCCATCGTTGTCATATTTCAATGCTCAACAACTTAAACTAACAAAACAAAACCAATTTGCCATTTAATAATTAAAAAAAGAAGAAACACAAGAAACTCTAATAGCACTCAATCTGTTCCACAATCTTCCTCCATTTTCACAAAAAAAAAACTCTCCTTAATGTGAGAGAACAATTAATGAGAAATTAAGTATTAAATAAATTCAGACACTATCGCACGATTGAACATCATAAAAATCAGTGAGAGGTTTACCCCCAATAATTGTCACAAGAGTTTTGCCATGAACACCGGATCGTGCGAGAGTGTTTCACGAGACATATAAGGAGCAGACAAGTTTCAGTCACGGGCATTTTTCATTCTCAAAATGGAAATGCGAAGAAAAAATAAGATACAAATAAAATTATATATTACGAGTTACTTTCTATTTAAAAAAAATCTCTATAGAAGCTGTTCAATTGATTGAAATCTTTGCAGTCTAACAATGGAGGCACCAGCAACCAAGGACTACCCAACAATGGGAAAGGATTTCATCAATGAACTGGAGTCATTCGATACCACCAAAATGAAAGATGTTAACACACAAGAGAAAATCATCATGCCAACTGCCGAAGGTGAGTTTTTTTTTAAGTGTGTGATTTAAATTCAGAATTTTGTGACAAAATTTGCAGTTTTTACTGAAAATTAGAATGAATTTCAAATTATGAGGTCGTTTGTCTCTTGTAATCATTGTTCCGTGAAACCGGAAAAAGCCAACAGCTGATGAAGAAAATTTTGGCTGGTTCTTATCGCTTTTTGGCACGAGTTTTAGAGCTCTTGTTGGAACACAAATGGAAGCTTGAATAAAATATATAAATTACAATAAATAAATTTATTCTCCATAGAAGAAAATTGTACTCACGTTTTTCTTTGACGATTAATTGTGGCTTATTATTTTGAGAACATTTGCAATTTGATATTTTATTAATAAAGCGAATCTTTCTTTAAAAGAGCCGCAAAAAAATAAATTCTGCTAATATCTCAATTTAAGAGATTGAATAGTTATTTCTACAATTTTTGTTATTACATACAACTATGAATTCATGAGTTTCCTTGCAAAGTACTTTTCGGAAGTTCTCGCAAAAGAGACATTCTCATGATCAATAACCACGCAATTCCGCAATCAGTGGCACGGCATCATCGGTTAAGATTGAGAGCACAAATTAATTACTGAATTATTAACGTGAAATGAGATACTCTCTTCGTGCTCTCTTCCTAAGCTGCTGAGGGACTCATTAAATTATACTTAAGGAATTCCACTCAAAATTTTCACACTGCAATTGTTCAGTTTTTGCATTTGATTCATTTTTTAACACTTGAATGATTACAAGGTGATTTTGGACCATCAAATACGATGAGTTTTGGTTGCGTTGTATTTGACAATCGATGAAAGAAATCAATTGCTGTGAATTTTGATCAAAATCATTAAACATTTTTTAATCTAAAAGTGTTTTAAATGTATTAGAAACAATTTTTTGACAGTCAGAAAACGTTTAAAGCTTGATTAATAAGCTTTAAGGGTAAAGCCAGCCTTAAGATAAAAGTCAGCTTAACCGAGTTATCAGACGAGAAAAATCGACGCAAGAATTGACGTAATAACTGGGCGAAAAGTGTCTCCCTCTCAACTGATTCACATTGGATAGAAAGAGATAAAAACTTAGCGATTATTGCATCAAAGAGGATGCAATATTCGCTCATTATTACGTTTCGGTGTCTCTTTCTAACCGATGTAAATCAGTGGAGAGGAAGATAGTTTTTCGCCCAGTTATTACGTCGATGCAATAAATTCTTGCGTCAAATTCCTCGTGTGATAACTCTCTGCTTAAAGCCAGACTTATAGCGGGCATACACTTACGACTTAAGTCTCGAAAATTTGTATGCTGTTAAAGGAAAGGAACGTGACTTAAGTCGTAAGTGTATGCCTGCTATTTCATTTTAAGCTAGCCTTGCCTAAAACCAGCCTTGAAGCTGCTTTAAGCATTCCTTTAAACTTAAAGCCTATCTTATGCCCCGCATACACTTGGGGTTTAGCCTAGGAGACTTAGCGGCTAAAACAGGGCTTCTACTGTAGTCTGTTCGGGTCGCGCTTAGCCTAAGCACCAGAACAACTTTCTAAGGAAATTCCTTTGCTAAAATCAGGTCTATCGAAGCCCTGGGCCTCGTTTTAGCCACTAAGTCTCCTAGGCTAAACCCCAAGTGTATGCACGCCTTTAGGGCCTCGGCAGACCTGCGCTTAGCGTGGAAGATTAGCAGCTAAAACGAGGCCTAGACCTGACACACTCCCGTCAAGCTCCAAGAGCAAAGTTCGTTCCGCAATGGGTACGGGTCTAGCTTAGCCTAAGCACCAAAACAACTCGCTAAGGGCCTCGGCAAACCTGCGCTTAGCGTGGAGGCTTAGCATCTAAAACGAGGCTCAGGGTACCGATAGACCTGCTTCTGGCAAAGGAATTTCCTTAGAAAGTTGTTCTGGTGCTTAGGCTAAGCGCGATCCGAACAGAATACAGTTAAAGTCCCTTTTTAGCCGCTAAGTCTTCCACGCTAAGCGCAGGTCTGCCGAAGCCCTTAAACTTAAAGTCAACCCTAAGGCTGCTTAGGACCTTCCTTAAACTTAAAGCCAGACTTAAAGCTACTTTAAGCCTTCCTTAATCTTTTAGCTTATCTTAAACTTAAAGTCAGCCCTATAGCGGACATACACTTACGACTTAAGTCTCGTTTCTTTCATTAGCAGCATAAGAATTTTCGAGACTTAAGTCGTAAATGATGCTGGGTAGGTATTAGGGCTGCTTAGAGCCATCCTTAAAATTAAAATGAGCCTTAAGGCTGCTTAGGGCCTTCTCCCAAAGCGGTTTTAAACAGCCAAAAGCGTTTTTTGGAAACTTTCTTAGCTTGTTCATTGTTTCAGCTTTAAAGTTTTCAAAAAGATGTTAGAAAACATTTTAGATGTTTGAAACCATTTTGGACGATTGAGATGATTAAAAACGTTTCAGTTCTCTTTAAACGTATCAAGAGAATGGTTTTTGTTAGAAAACTTTCCCAAAAAATGTTTCTGGAAAGTTAAAACCGCCCCTTGATAACATTTTTAGCTGTTTAAAATTGTTCCTGAATCAATTCAACTTCTGAATCGTCGTATTTCATCGTTATATATTCTGCAAAAGGGTTTTTTGAAACATCAGAAACCGCGATTCATGTTTTATGTAATCAATTAAGTGTTAATCTCTTCCCTTTTTTCGCTTGATTTTTATTAATTCTGTTTCTTTAAGAGATGTTTAATTAATTTGGAATTGCGAATCTGTTTTTTGCAGATGTGCAGTTCGAGAAGAGGGAGGCGAATCTCTTCAAGGGGATCCAATCTTTTGACACGGCCAAACTGAAGCACGCCGAGACCAAAGAGAAGAACCCATTGCCCGACCAGGAAGGTAAGTTGGTGGCGGCAAATTGGAGAGAGAGTGAGAGAGTTTTGGATGGGACTTTAATTGAATCGGAAATTTATTGCAGTGATTCAGCAGGAGAAAGGCGTGCAGCAGTTGATTTCTGGCATTGAGAACTTCGATCAGGGCAAACTGAAGCACACCGAGACATGCGAAAAGAACGTATTGCCGACCAAAGACATCATCGACGAGGAGAAGAACAAGGCGTAAATGCCCTGAACGAACAGAAAAACTATTGTGAAAGATAAGAAGAAAAGACCGACAAGTCCATAAAAGTGAGAGAGAAATTAAGGATTAATCAAAATAATTTACATCGAAACATTATATTGAATATATATTTTTAAAAAGGCGATTTTTTCTCTTAACATTTTTCAAAGACATTTTCGCGTTTTCCTCAGTGGAAATTGTCTCAAATGAGCAAAATCGTATTTCATGTAATATTTCTATGTTTTTTCCCTAATACTTTAGCATTTAAGCCATTTAAGAGTAAAAAAAATTCTTCTAATGCTGTATCTTTAGTGTTTTATATGCGTTTTATGTGTACGTTTTATTTTTTCTATCATGTTCTGACGAATATTTCTTATTTTTACCAACTTCTACATGAAACTACTTAATATTCAAAACATAATCCTACGATGGTATATAACATATTAACTAAAAAAATAATCAATAAACAAAATATTTGTATTGGAAAGTAAAAGAAACAAGTATAAATGTCTTCTAAAAAGAGAAAAGGAAAAAAGATTCGGGTGAGAAATCCCACATTTTGTACTTTTTTACCAAGATTTCATTGAGAAATTTTTTAAATAGAGTACATGTGATCGAGATATTGTAGCATTTTGTGTTAATTTTCCCTTTAATAAGTCACTATTTAAATAGGTTATCGAAATTTTGGTATTTTTTTTGCATAACTTTTTTTAGAATGAGTCGAAAAAAAAATTGATGTTTTGCCAGATGATGGAATTAAAATACAGATGGAATTTCGCATTAGATGTCGAAAAGATTAAATTACAGATCAATTATATTGTTCTGGTGCTTCAATAAATCATTTAAAAATATTTTTTCATTTTTTTTTGGATTTCTTCAATAATTTCAACTTTGAAAGTTCCCGCCAATTCACTTTTAGCACAGTTTTGTTATACTCACCTCAAGTTCTCCTTTCCATGAAATTCACCACCGGGACATATTTCCATGTTCAACGCACAGATGGCGCTGCAGTGCTGAAACAAATTCCAACTCCATTCAAATAGTGATCGCGGTGGTCGAATATTTTAGCTTTTCTTCCTCATTTTAGGTGATTTTCCTTTCAAAATTGTGTGTAAAATCGTGTAGTTTTATCTCACCTTCATCCACACGCTTCGAAATCGTCACTCAGGTAAGAGATTTCTTGAGAATTTACAGCGGAAAGGCTCCTCGTAGAGTCCCACCACGCGTTTTTCCAAGATGGTGGGCGAAAAAGATTTTTTTTTCTCGCGGAAAAAACAAAATTTCGAAAATTTCTTTACAAAGAAAAAAAAATGAGGAAAAAGGACTACTAAAATGCATGGAAAATTCTTACAATAGAAAAGCGATTCAAATAAATAAATCTAGTTGACTTGGAATTACACAAAAAACACTTGAATACATTTCTCCTCGAATCCCGTTATGGCTTTTTTTTTGCGCCTTTTATAATCCGATTAATGGTATGGCTATCAGATAAAGTATCTTAAATCGCGTCTCTTGTCCTCTCGGAACGACAGAATGGCACAACGTACTGTAACGCCTGGAAGTCGCCAGGCTCCGGATCCTCATGATCAGTTCCTGGAGAAGATGGGCTTCTACCGGAAGCACACCGGGCGGGACTCGTCGAATCTCTTCCGGGTGATCTCTGAGCAGCTGTATGACACGCAAAAGCACCACTCGCGCATGAGGGAAGAATGCGTGGCCTACATGAAGCGCTACAGGGAGTTCTTCAAGGACTCCGTGGACGGAGACTTTGATAACTACCTGATGGATCTGTCCAAATTGCGCACCTACGGAGGTCTCCTGGAACTGCGCGCTCTGGCAGCCCGCTACAGGTGGGTTTAAAAGTCTTGGAGAGCCGTTTGAGGGAGGAATTGATTCTCTGAGATTTCCTGCTGGAGCAGGGGCTGCTGTTGTAGGGTTTTCCGCTCTAAGAAGCTATATACTTCAGTAGAAAAGTATTTTCTATTTCTCAGATTATCCAGAGAATAAATTCCCTTCGAAATTTTACTATAATTCTCCTGAGTTTCTGCATTGTAACCAATTAACTTTCCAGGCGCAATATTTTCCTCTTTCAATCTTTCGACAACAATGCGTGCTCAACTGGGAACTATCTCGATTACAATCCCGATTTCTCTAAGGATTTCCGTGTGTTCTTCACACCCGGTAATCACTTCGATACGGTCTATCCGGCTGAATACATGGAGAACCTGGCCTTTTGTCAGGCTCTGGCCTTTGAGATACTCTATCGTGGCGTTTTCAAGTTGCCGGACATCAATTATGCTGTTGAGCGAATGCTTCATGATCCTGAGGGAGTCACCACGACCATTGAGGAGGATCCATCGTACACCCTTTGCGGGGAATATCGTGATTATGAGGATCATCGAAAATTCTTCTTTGACAGACCGGAGATGACCAATTGTGTGCTGAACAATCGGGATCTGTGCAATTTCCACAATCCGAGGTTCGATGAGTTTGTGGCGCAGGTGAAGAGGGAGGAGAAGGAGAGACGGGATAAGAAGTGCCAGGAGGGAAGTTTAAAGTCCCGCACTCTCAACTCGCTGTTGCCCGTGAAGGAGATCTCGTGTGTTTGTCAACTGCTCAATGCTCAGATCACTCCGTTTCCCTACAAGGTGGCCAAGTCTCTCGATCCCTACATCTACCGGAATGTGGACTTTGATGTGTGGGCGGACATGAAGAAGGAGCAACGTCTCCGTCGCTGGGATCACAACCTGAGGGTGGGTGATCGGTGTTCCGTGAAGTTGTACAAGTCACAGGATCAACTGTACAACTGCTACATTCAGGACATGAAGGATAATGGACCGTGTTTGGTGTTTATTGAGGAACTGGGAGAGCATCGTCGTGTGCCGATGTTTCACTTGCAACCCCTCAATTCGGGTCAGTGGAAGCCATGGATGGTGCCACTGAATCCGCGATCCAATGGGAAGCGCAGCAGAGATGATGATGTGAAGAAGGAGACAATGATGCAGCTGACATCAATGGGTGAGATGAAACCCTATCCGGTGGAGATGGTGGCAATGCCGGCGCTGACTAACCATCACGGTGGCAAGGGGGGTGGTAATGATGATCAGAAGAAGACCCCGGATAAGGAGAAGCAGATTGACGGGATAAATAATACTCCTGTGAAGTTGGAGGAGATTAAGTCAGATCAGGAGAATGAGCTTGAGTACTTCCAGGAGATGCCATATGCTGGTAATCCTTCCATGTACTACAGCTATGATCCCATGACGGGCATGTACATGATGCCACAGCCTTGTGTCCAGTATCAGCCGTACTACAGCAACTACCTGATGTATCCCCCACCAGCGCCACCCCTTCAGTCCGCTCCAGTTCCCATCTATCAGACGCCAACGTCCATTTCGACAATGTCTGTGACTCCGCCGAATCACAATGCAGTGTCTCCATCATCCTTGTCTCAGAGCAGTGTTCTGGGCAATAGTGGGAGACGTCGCGATGGCTCTCCGTACTACACGGATATCAACTACAATGCCATGCCGAGCACTGCATCAAACATCAGTGATCTGCCATGTAAGACAATCTTCCATTGCCCCCTGATTAAGTACTAAATCTTTCTTAATTAATTTCACAGTGTACGATTTGCCAACACTGCAGTTCTTCTACAATGCAGGAATTGATTATTTCGCCTTCTTGCGCTCCAACTACGGATTGCATCAGGCAATTGCGGGAATCTGTGAGCTTCAGGGTCTACCTCCACCACAAATGCCCCTGGAAATTGAAGAGAATTATGAGAGGGGGGCGTATGCTCCGCCGTTGCCCAATATCAAGATCGACGATGCTCAGTCAATTGCAGAGGCACAGCATAATGTCTCTCCTGTGCCTCCTCAAATGTCTCCTGGATCCATCTCTAAGATGCAGGAGAACTATCAGCTGAACACCCCTCAGCATCATCACAGTGGTCCCAAGTCGAACCACATGGGAAACCACTCGGGACAGTCTTCCGGTGGTAGAAACAGCAATCATCGTCACCATCGCAAGGAGACAATGCCGCGAAGTGCAACGAAGAAGCACAATCAATATCATGGGAAGCACCAGAGCGAGAATCATGGTAAGACTGGTGGACACAATAGAGGAGATTCGGGCGTTGGAGGGAGTCATGGTGAGAAAGTCACCACCAATGCATATCTTGAGACATCGCCAAGCCATGGGATGAGGAGTGGTGAGGGAGATATTTCGTCGGAGGCTATGTATTCCATTCCTCCACCGTCTTCTTCTTACTACGGCTATCAGCCTTTGGATGGAGAGCCCTCATCTCCAGTGATGAATCCATACGGCACTTTGCCGTACTACAACCCGAATCAGGGTGAGTATTTCTTTGATTTCAAAGGGTAATGCATTGAGTTTGCCTGTTTTATGTCTCCTATATTATTATTGGCTACAATTTTATAAATCTGGAATCTTTGAAATCTTTAGACTCTATTTTTGGTTTACATATTGAGATCGGGTTCTCTGTTCTTAAAATCAATTGATTTTAGAAACGAATCTTTTGCTAGAGTCTTTTTGAACAAAGTGTTTCCTTGAGTGTTTCCTCACAAATCTGAAAATTTCACTAGATAATTCTGCAATAGTGTTTAGATTAGATAAGAAGACTTCCACAAACTTTTGTTGTTTTCTTTGAATTTACAGGAAAATACTTGGGAAAATATTATATTTGTGTTTGAAATTACATTTTTCGCATTTTTCTGAAGAAAAATCGAATTTTCCAAACACGTTAGCTAAAAATTATCAATTAGGTAGTCCAAATCAGATATTTAATACACCAATTAAGAAGTTCTTCAAAATTATCTATCGTAAGACATTAATGATTCATCAATAGATAGGGGAGAGTAGGCTATTTCCACAAGCAGAGTTTTCTCATTGTTCTTAGACTGAGACCAAACTTTTATGTAATCAAAGTAAACATAAAGGCCTATGCTCAAAGTTCAATTTTCATTTTTCTGTTTAGCCCCACTCTCCCCTATTGGATTAATTTAATAGTAAAATTTAATTAAATTTTAGCACAGAAAGTTTAGATCAAAATTTTATTAACAAAGTTTGTAGTTCCTCCTATCTCAAATCCCTATACGAATCCTTTAGTCGCTCTTACCTATTTAGAGTTATCAGCAAAATACTCATTAGAGGAGAGGCTATAAGATAAGGCTTCCTTTTGTTGATTTCTCATGGTGCGCCACAAACTTTGCCACAGAGATTTTCGTATTAGAGCTTGGGCTTTGTTTTGCAGGAATGCCTCCCATGCAGATGTTCTCTTTGTTGCCGCCACCGGCTTATCCGCCGGCAACAGCGACTACCGCCACCTCAGTGGCTCCCCCAATACAAATGGCACAATGTATTTGCCCGGATATGACCGTAATGCCACCCCCAATCTACCCCCAGGCACAGCCAAGGGGGGCAGCTGGTGGTGGCAGTGGCAATGGGATGGAGATGGGCAACTTCTTGCACCACAATGGACCGTCAGCGACTGTTGTTGGTGGGGGTGCAGGAGTGCCGAGGGGCAGCGAGGGTGTCACCACCCCCTATTGCGTCATTCCGCCACCCAACTCATTCCAGTGCCAGCCGCCGCCGCCACTCATCAATGCACCACCCACCAATCGACCCCCGGGAAATTGGTATCAGATCACAACATCTCGGCCACCACCACCGACTCCCACGACTGTGGTGTCTCACAATAATGGTAACATGGCAAGTGGAATCTATACGCAGAACACCGATATTCCACACTAAAAACACTGCCCTTCCTTTTTTTACGATAGAGTTTTTCTTTTTAATCTCATTTTTCACACATTATCGTAAAGTTAGTAGTTTTTTTTTATTTTCCTTTCTCTATTTAGTGTTTGGGTTGGTGTTGATTAGAGGGCTTAAAGAGAGGATCCATTTCTAGATGAATGTTTCCTGTTCAAAATACATAATAGTGGGTATACTTTTATATCATTCATAGGGGCTTTATATATTATCTTTGTTAAGTTGAGGGAAAGAGGCTTCTGTAAGATAGTCACTAAATCTCTCATGTTGCAATTAATAAAAATCGTGTTAAACGCACTTCTAGAACAGCTTTATTTAAAAACACAAAACATTTTACTAACAATTTTACTGCACCAAGTAGATCAATAGAATAGGAAGAAAAATATTCAGTTGATAACTTAGTGATTGATATTCTAGAAAGCATTTCAGGCGAACAGGAGATTTGTTTTAAACATTGGCGCGGGTCATTTTGGTTCCCGTGACGCCGAGGCCAGTGACGGCAAAGAGGCCGCCCGCCGGTGGAGGCTGCGGGGAGCTTCTCTCAGTTCCTGCCGTGGTGACGTAGAGAATGTCGAGATTGGGTCCTCCAAAGGCCGCAGAAGTCACCTGTTCCGCCGGAATGTCAATTTCCAGGACAACTTTACCTGTATTGGGGCACACCTTGAGGACTTTGTGGCCACCCCAGAGAGCCACGTAGAGACTGCCCTCGGAATCGATCGTCATGCCATCCGGCACGAAACTGGGTCGCTCACCGTGAATAGCAAAGTCTATCAAGACACGTGGATTTGCTGCAAGAATGAACATAATAATTAGTTTTTTTTTCTTTCTTTCTTTTTTATGGTAGGAAAACTGAGAGGGAGAGAGAGAAGTCATACAAATTTCTCCAGTGACGGGATTGTAAGAGTGCTCCTTCACGTCTAGCGCACATGAATCGATGTAGTAGAATTTATTGGTCTTCTCATTCCAGGCCAATCCATTGGAGATGCCAATGTTGCTCTTCAACTTGTGATAGACGCCATCCTTGGTGAATCTATACAGAGCACCGAGACGAGCATCGAAACAATCACCAACTGCCTCCAATCTCATGGTTCCTGAATTACGAGAGTGAGAGAAAAAAGGAGAAAATAAATGGTAAATTGTTGTTTTGTTGTATTTGTGAGGAGTTATTCTCAGTAAATTTGGTTGTTAAACATAAATTCCAGGTAAGAGGGTATTGATGACCTTACCGGCAAAGAGACGTCCTTTAGGATCAGCTTTTCCATCGTTGAAGCGATTCGTTTTGTATTTGGGATCATCTTGTTCCACCTGACCCACCAGACGAGTCACCTTGGCCATCGGTGACTTTCCATCCCACGTCACGATGCCCACACGACGGCCGATACCAACAGCAAACTCCGCATCGTTACCCTCCACTGGCACAATGAATGAGATCACTGGCTCCTTTTCTATTTTGAATTAGATTGAACATCAGGGATGATAAGGTGAGTAATTAAACAAATATTTCTATAAGATTTTAGAAATGCATTTTAATTTAACATAAAATGCCCTCAGTAAGTAATTTGTCTTTGTATTACATAATAATCTATATATTTTGAATCAATTTCGTGCTTTTAGTTCAATACGTGACTTGACGATGAGTACCTAGTTGAATATTTTTTTATTTACTTAGCTTGTATCTATTCAGAACTATCATGTTACCTTATAGTTAAAGTTTCAAAGCCATGAACTAATTTTACTGATATTTACTCGATAAGAGCATATTTTCAATTCTCGATAAGAGCATATTTTGTGGAATCACTTTTACCACTTAGCTTGGGAAATGGAAAATTCGCGATAGACTTGAAGGGCGCTTTTACTCCCAGAGACTCCCCGGGACACCCAAAGTCACCCTGACAGCGCTACGCGCGTGTGCACTTCTTGAGCTACACTACGCGACGGAATCTGTTAACTCTTTCGTGGAACGTTCGAGCTACCCCTAAGTGACTATAGTCCTTGGTTAGCCAGGGCCGCCCGAAGGGAGGTTACCACTGCTGCCAATATTATTCGGGTGGGGACAGCTAGGCGTTTTGTCGTATATGTAGGATCAATTGTTTCACTTGAAACTATTTAGCCGTTTGAAAACATTTCCAGGAAACCTTTTATAGATCCTAAAATGCTCCTTATTTCGATTTTGCAAACAGAATCTTCAAACAACGTCGACTTTCATCGCTATAATTCATTGAAGGTTTCGTATTTGAAACATTAGAAACCGCGACTCCCGTTTCGTGTGATCATTGAAGTGTTAATAAAACTGAAAATTTCAATTTTTTTTATATCTTCTGTAAGTTCTATAATGATGTAAGATTTGTGCGGGAATACATCAGAAGATAATTTTTAAAGAACGGAAATTTCTTAAGATAAAAACGCAAGTCCTGCGGGATTTGAAATTATCAGCAACAACTCGTG
>CAKKOB020000031.1:14871-74719 GCA_918844115.2 Phlebotomus perniciosus
GAACTGTCTTCTCATGACCGGACGAATTTTCATTATCTGTTTGACTTCTGGATTGTGTGACTGGATTTTCGATTACCTTCTCCTGCTCAGCATACTGAGTTGCTTGCCACTGGCTTCCTGATTCCTCAATAAATGTCTGGCTTCCTTACTCACAAAAAGGCATCGATTCGGACTCAACGTATGATGGTGGGTTCTTGACGAATTTCTGGTGGATTGTACTTCTCTGCTTAGCACACTGTCTCGCTTGCCACTGGCTGCATGTTTCCTCTCTATCCTTTAGCAACTCTACCTTCTCTCTTCTAACACATTCAAAAACATTGTAGAGTGAGATGCGAGATTAATTTAATCTGTAAGTTCATCAATTAATCTGCTAGCAGCTTACGTGTGATAACACGGTTAGACAAAGAGGAAGTTCATATTAATGGAGATTTCTGTGAGACAACAATCAAAAGTGGTGATTTGCAATTGCTAAGCCGCGCTTAGTGTGTGTAAGGAACTGGATTTGGCTATGAACTGGCTAAGCTTTCTCTCGGCTCAGCCCGTGTCTGTAAAGGGCCTTAGTCAACAAATTACTCACAACTTGTTGGAGCACACTGCAAAGTCATTTTGCACTCACTTTTAGATTTATTTGCCTTTTTCTTTCTGTGATGGCTTCATAACTGTGGATTTCGTAAAACGTAAGGTTTGGGATGTATAAACCCCCTGGGGGGGAGATAGGTCGATTGGTCGAGGTTCACTCGAAAGGTTAGTGCGAGATGGGAAAATAGTGAATGTGTGAAAGATTTTCAATTTACGAGTTTGCCATCAGTGAGTTCATTTCCTTTCGTTGATAGGCCAGCAAAATTGTGTGAAGACATTTTATATACTGTATAGTTTTATGTCCCAAGATAACCAAACAAACGAAGCGTCCCTTTTCAGTTGAATCTGTGGTATTATATCCTTGAGTTCCTCCTCTGTGGTCTAATGTGGATTTTAATGGTTCAATTAAGTGCTATGTGTCTTCAAATTCACAACATATTATTCATCGGGATCTTTTTATAACTCTCCGGTGAGTTTGTGTTAGTTAGTGAGAGCCACGGTTAATCTAAAAATAATTCATACTCAGAAGGCAGAGTCGTAGCGATGAATTTTCCACATGTGTGATCTGAGAGTTGGGTTCTATGCGGGTTGTTCAGCTCATTTTCTGTGGGGCTTTCGTGAAAAGGATTTTGAGAGGCTCTGTGTGAGACAGAGAGAGGAAGAAAACAGATTCATTCACATGTTTCGGGGGGAAATCTACATACCTACAATCACTTTCTGCTACATGTATTATGTATTCGGTATCAACCGACATATAAAATATGTACAATAGCAGCAAAACATAATATCAGTTCATACCGTATAACAGACGACGCTACATGAAGTCTTGTTTACGTCGGGTATAGAGTCTGTATATTTGGCTCTCATTCATTCCATTGAGAAAACAGCATCGGACATGACGTATTTTTAACCACTCTTGTGTGTAGAAAAAAAGCTCCTCAGCTTCATGTTAATAGTTTGTGTGTTGGTGCCGTTGTAAAATCATGCTATAATTGCTAAGCGGTGTGGGTGGGTGGGAGAAAGAGAGACAGGGTGATATGTGTTGATGAAATATGTGGTCAAATATTGGGTGGTCATTGATCTCTTGAGGAGACACAACAGTGGGTGTGAAAATGTTTGAAAATTTAATGATAATCACCGCCATTGACTGCTTCAACCTGTATCAAAGTTTTATTCATGTTTCAGTTTTACTTTGTGGAAGTTGATTGATGATATTTTATTGCCCCTACTGCTGCCACTCATCGTGGTCTTTCAATTATCTGCAGATGTGAGTTTCTATAGGAATACAAAATTATTATTTTTGAAATATTAATATGGGTTGGTGCAAAAATTTGTTTGAATTCTTTATCTCTCGACTCCACAAAATTGATAATGATAAGGTTTTTTTTTTGTAGTTCCATATTTAATATTTAGCATTTCGATAATTGTTATAAAAATCATATTAGGTATTTTATTTTTATTTGATTGAAATGTTGGGAATTTAAAAAGACCGGTTGAACCTGTCCAATATTCCACAATATGAAATGAAATCTATATAAATTGTCCACTTGAGTTCTGTGGGAAATCCACTCAGTGATAGTCGTCGACGGAGCGGGAAATGAAGAGAAATGGGCGAGGTAGTTGTCTTTGACTACCATTCCCTTTTGCAAAACTTTTTCATTTGAGCTATGTATGTGTGTTTGAAGGAAGATTTCCTCATCTCTGTCTCTCTCTATTTCTCCCTCTCTCCTTCAATCGTTTCATAGGCACTCTCAGACGCGCATGCCCTATCCATTAATCCATAACATTGCCCCCGTAAAACTCTTTTGTTTTACCAAGAATTGCTTTTTGGACGTTTGAATTTTTCCCACCCACCACTCAGGGTGGCCGTGCTTGAGCTGTGCTGGGACGGAGTGGTCAGAGATTTATGGGTGGCAGTGCGATGGAGCGATAAAGAAATGAAATGTATGTGCTATAGGGTGGGCCTAGCTGCGGAAATGGAGTCAAAGATATTTTCCTGTCTTCCCGAAGAGAGGCGCGCAGGGGGCAAAAAAAAGTGTCAGGGGTGAAAGATTGAGGAAAAAAGCTCTTCTTTTCTACTAAAAAATTTATGAATGTATATAAGAAGGTCATCTTGACAATAGCCTTTCCTTGCTTCATTTTTAATTACGCAATCGCTCCAAGGAAGAGAGACAATGGATGAATAATGGAAAACTTTTCACATAGAACAGCTAAAAAAGCAATTACGTGAACCGTCAATTCAAAAAATATTCCCTCTTGTGACATTTTCTCGCCCCGTGTAAGGTACCTAGGACGGATTCCCTTGGCTCTTACCAGAACGAGGACATTAGAGCTATTCCGTGCGGAGTAGGAAATGTGAGGGTTGGCCGGAGGGAGATGAGGTGATGACGGGTGCGTAAAGTTAAACGTGATCGACGCAGAGATTCATCCAATTTCTCGAATCTCTCGAGTGACACTCCCCCACCCTCACCACCAGTCATCCCCATTGCTATGGGTTGGAAAACATTGTGGATGCGATGGTGAAAATTCCCTTCGGCTAGACTCTAGCTCTCTCTCTTTTTTGCCAATGTGTCTGGGGCGCTGCTACTGAATGAAAATGTCTTCTTACACTTGCTCGTCGGGTCTCCTGGGTTGTGTGGGAGAATAGGAGAAAGAAGTGAGGTTCAATTGGTGTTCGTCACTCTGATGTGGAAAAGCGGAAGGTGGCAATTCGCCCTTTTTCCCTCACACAAGCTCACACAACCAATACGCCAAGGGAAATAACTCTGGGGTATTTGTGCGAGTGCCTAACACCCAGAGGGGTAGGAGGAAGGATATATGTAGGCCTGTTGGGTGTGAAAATGCGACGAATGGTGGGAATTGCTGAAAGTTCTGGGTAAAAATCGCTGATTGCTTTTCTTGTTCGCTTTGAAAATTGTCGGTTAAATTGAAAATTGTGTGCATAATTTCCTGCAATATTCTCTCGTTACTTTCCGTGCTCAATGCAAATTTCCTTCCACCATTGATTTCATATATATATATATATAGAGTTCATTAGATGGGAGGGTTGAATGGGTTTTTATCTCTTCTCTATCGCTCTTTTACCACCTATCAAATGCTACTTGAGGCAAAGTTGAGTATCCTTGGAAATATCCGTTTTCCCATAGACTGATGTTTTGTCTTTAGTTGGAACTTTGAAACTCTCTATCAGCAATGTTTTTGGTTTTCAGGGCAGAAGATTAGGTACTTAGGGCTTTGCATAACATTTAAGCTCTATAGCCAGGATTAACCTGGTTTTGGCAAAAGTTTTTGGGAAAGGGTTGAGGTCCAAAATGTACATAATATAATTTTTTCTTCAAAATTTAAGTTTAAGTCAATCTGAAAAATTACTATTCGACCATTTAACACTTTATCTTTGGTGACAATAATTGAAATGTACGATGAAAATAAAGCAATTGCCGTCCACCCATCATCGGGAGCATCATCGTCATTGGGCGGTTGGGAGTGAAAGACACCTTTTAGGGAAGTGCGCGCTATATCTTTCTCTCCTTCGCTCCTGAGCATTCTCTCAGACGTAGTCGCATCACATAGTTGATGATGACTGTGGCAGTCAGTGGTAAGGCAGCCCCTATACTTGGTAGGTGGTGGATTCTGAGCTTTTCCTTCATTTGTGCACGAAACACCGCCATATTTATACACACATTATAAGTTTAGCTGTAGCCAAGCATTCCAGTGAAAATTCTCTTTTTGGAATTCCTATCATACTATAGTGGGATGTATTAAAGAGGAGTTTCTATATACCTACCTACTACGAGAAGAAGAAAAAAAAAAAGTTGACGGTGAAAACGGAACAGAGAGCGAGTGAGAGAGGTAGTTAAAAATATAAGCTCACAAGAGTGTTTCTTTAAGTGGCTGGCATTATACCTACTCTCTTGGGTTTTTTCAGCAACAACCATCACCCATTCATGTCAAAATACCATTCTAAGTATAGGAAGAGATTCTCTCACATTTCAGACATGTTGTGTATATATATGGAAAAGCATAAAAGTTGTATCATTACATATGTTTATGGTTATTTACATTTTATTTCCCATTCATGTGGAGGAGTTTGTCTACATGTGACGCAGGATATAGTTATGAGTACATGTTTTTCATGTGAGATCCAATGCTTTAATCTAATCCTATATGATGATGTGTGGATATTTATATCTTATATTTTGTATTGAGGCCCCACCGTGTTTAGTCTGAAATGAGGATATGATGCCGACGGGGATGGTGGGCATAAAAGGGAGGACATGATAAAGGGACGGTCGGTGCGCGTCGCGTTCTACATAATATACATAGCGTTATGCTACCGTCTCATGTACGCTTATAAACATGTGTAATGTATAGTGGATGATGATATTTATACGTACGAAAGAGAGATTCTCGGTGTGCTTGAAAACATGTGTTTTATCAACAGTCAGACATTGGGATAGTCTTTTCGACGGTGGATGCTCTCTTATGGAATTGGTGAAAGTGAAATTTGCCGTATTGTGTACCTATATTATACAATTGCAAATATTTAGTATGGAGCACTTTCTTGTGAGGCATCTCCTCAAGAGAGTTTCTCAGCAGGAGGGGGTGGAGCACCAAAGGTGAAATGTTGCCTGAAGAGAATAGTTGGGTGCGCGAAAAAGGTGACCTATTCGCAGGAATTGAACTTGCTGGATATTGATTAGTTTGTGTGCGAGATTTGGTGTGAGGAATATTAAATAGGCGAAAAATTTCTTGGGTGTGAAGAAGAAATTCATTTGATGTTGCAGAGAGCATTTCTTGTGATATTGGTTTTCAGGTTTGTTCACGTACAAAAAAATGCCATCCATCCAACTGGTTTTTATATTAATTTGCGCTTCACATTCCCAATACAGAGGCGATCGCGAATTATAGTGCAAAATGTGGGGCTGGAATGTGATGGCTTGGCGTGGTGAGAAGAAATCCAGAGTTGGTGGAAGCACCAAAAGAAGCAAAATTGCCTGAAGTGGATTCTGTTGGGGGGATATAATTCGATAGAAGTAGGAATAAGAAGTATGGCTGGGACGACTGGGTAAGAGGTGTGGAAGAAGAGGAGAAATTTATTGATCTGTTACTGTGGCGTCCTCTAACTTTGCCGTTGACATCGTTGGTAGATTGTACATATTTCCGTCTGTGCAAAAATTCTGATCTGTTTTTTCTGTCGCCACATCCTTGTTCTTTGAGCTTTTTTCCAGAATAATATTTGCTGGATCGTTTTTTTTTTTCAAGTAGGTATCTCCTGATCTCTGGGACTTCTTTTCTCATGTCAATTTCTTGTGAATCTCAATGGGGAAATATTTTATATTTCACTCTTGTGCCTTTATCCCTCTTAATGCCGTTGATTTTCATGACTCATCTTGAATTCCACTGAGAGATTTTTGCGAGATGTTGGATTTGTTCTGTGGCTGAAGTTGGGTGTATGAAAAAGTGGAAAGGAAAAGATAAAAAACTGCGAGATCCAATCAACGAGTTCTTGAAGTTTCTTGTTCCTTCTCACTCAATTTTCTCTTTTTCTCCCCCTCGAGTCAAGTCATCAAATGTGGTAAAGTGTAATTAAGTTCAGACACCATAGTCATTTCCAGTAAGGAGACTCCTCTTGGCTGCATTCATCGAGAATCAACATCTCGAAGAACATCTTCGATTCGATATATATAGTCTGTTTTAGAAATTTTGCATAATACAAACCCAATAAATTTTATAGACAAATTCCAGTTGAAATTTCTAGGAATAATGAATGAATATTATTCTTAATGATAGTGAATTTTGGCTTGAAAGAGTGGAATCAATGGCATATTAATGTAAATAATATATCGTAGAAGAATGGGTAACAATCATGACCAACTCAAGAAAGTTTGAGTTGTACAGATGACGAGAGAAACCACTCTCCCCCTTGTGCCTTAAAGTCCCACACACAGCATTGTGAACATGATGACGGCATAATATACATACTTTCACTTATTCTCATTGCCTCTACATATATAACATGCATATTGTATGTACCACAACCAGGCAGCGATATATTTCCCTATAATAGAAGCGAGAGAGAGATACACATGATTCCGATGCTTGTACCCATTCTATGGTGGATTTTAATATACCTAGATATTGCTATACGTATCATGTAGCGTTCATCTCCCCTATAGGACATGTGTTTGCATGAATTTTTGAAAGATATGGAAGATTGAGGAGGATTTGGGGTAACTGTGTCTCACAACGCTTATAGATATCTCCCTTATATAGCTTTCCTTGTGTTATTCACGTCTTGGAATTCAGAAAGTCTTTAAAGTGATGCGTTAATTTTATAGGTTCGATAAAGGATTAGTAAGAAGGGCTTTTTAGATCTTACAATATTGAAACTAGGTATGTATACATTATTCCTAAATAAATGACGAGTCTCTGCATCAAATTGGCAATATCTCTAAAAAGTGATGGAAGCAAAGCGAAATACCTTACCTATTGGAAGATCTGACTGAAAAGAATTTCTTTCTCATTTTATGGCCTCTCCTTTTTCGCGTCTGTCCGTAACAATATTTGCGAAGCCGACGCCCTCGGTCCCACTTAGAGTCTCTGCTCAAGAGTGTGTGAATTTGGTAAAATGTGGAGTTGCGCCACTGTGACAGGCGAAGGGCTTTTTGGGTGGTGTGGGAAAAGAGGCGAGAGAGCGCACTAGGATGTGCACGCAGGGTGTGAGAGAGTTGGTAGGCTTCGGTGGGAATTGTGTTGCTTGATGACGCAATGAAAGAACAAGAGCACCTCCATGTCTGTCGACTTTGGGTCTCTATTGGAATGAATACATATTCCGACGGTGTGCCCCAGCAGATGACGATATTGATGACGATGATGATATGCGACTCTATATAGCTGTACATTAACAACCGAGCCAGACGACCTTGGCATGTAATACAATATTTATATGTAATGTAAGCACACAACACATAATATTATTCAATATAGCATTCATACACATTATACCGTATATGCTATGTTGTTATGTACGCGCGCGTACGTTCAGTAGAATAGGAAGTAGGTATAAGAAGATGGAATATGATTATCTATAGACGACTTTATGTTGCATTCTCAGTGTTATTGTTCATCACAAAATCTTTGTGTGGTTCAGAGTTTTATATTTAGTATAGGTAGTAAATAGTACTTTTTTAGATGAAATATACCAAAGGGATGAATATGTCTTATCAGTATCAGAAAATAGAGAGAATTATAAGCTTTGGAATAATGATATCGTGATTCCTAAAATGTTCTATTTATAAAATTTCTGCAAGTCTCATTCTACAACAGATCCTATTATATTCAACTATTTTCTTCTTCCTTCACTCTTCCAGACACTTAAGCCACTTGAAGGAGTTACGAGGGGCAAAGCCACCAAGTGGGGAAGGAGAGTAAAATTGGAGGCAGTGAAGAGAATAAAGGATCAACCATCATTTTTTTTGGCAAATAGACGAGAAAGTGGTGTAAAATGTGAAAGAGGAATTGTCGAGGGTGTTGTGTGAGAGATAAAGTGAAAATTTCTGAGGCAGTGGGCAAGAGAAACAGCCTCAAAATTAGTTTTCCCGCCCATTGGGGGGTCGGGCGAATGCCTGTACCCCCGACCAGCGATCTGTTGGCGACTATAACAATGTTTGAGCAACAGATCAAATCTGAGCCGATGGGATTCTACTCAACATGCCCGCCACCGCCGCAGATGGGCCAACCGTTGCCACCGCGATCTGTGGAGCAAACCAACGAACAGACGGTAATCACCTTGCAGGAGGATAAAGATAATAATTCCATGCAACCGCAATCGTTAATTGTGGTGAGGGAGATGTGCACCATTTTGAGGGTTTTCATGCAGAAATGCCTATTTATTTGTCTTTCTTTCGCCATCTCAGCCTCAGCCGCCAGATACACCAATATCCAATGTATCCGACGTGGCGAAGCCTGAATTGTCGCAATCCAGCTCACATGGAATGCCACATTCGATGTCTGGACAGTCCAACTCATCCACCGGAACACACACGTCACGCAGCAAACCGCAAGCGTGCAAAGTGTGCGGCAAAATGCTCTCATCGGCTAGCAGTTACTATGTCCACATGAAGCTACATTCGGGGACAAAGCCCTTTCAATGCACAGTATGTTTCTGCAAAGGCCACATGAAAAGATGGGTTGTTTGGTAATTTATGCTTTCTCTCTATCTCATTCTGTGCAGGTTTGCGAGGCAGCTTTCTGTCGGAAGCCCTACTTGGAGGTGCACATGCGGACGCACACGGGCGAAAGGCCCTTCCAGTGTGACTTGTGCATGAAGAGATTCTCCCAGAAATCCTCACTGAACACACACAAAAGGATACACACAGGTGAGACAATTGTAAATCCTTCTCTCATAAGCACACTAAATTATGCTGATTAGTCAGTCAGGTGGACTATTTAGAGGGGGTTTAGAGTTATAAATCAGGAAAGTCTTTCTTTTTTTTGTGGGAAAAATATTGTGGCTTTTGAATCTTTCACAGTTGCTCTAAATGTTATATTCCGTAGCCACAGTTAGAAAATTTTATTTTATGGTATTTATTTAGTTGCCTTTTGGTTTATGTTGAACTTTTGTACATCATGAAAATTCTCTATCTTTGCCGCTAAAAAAAATTTCCTCAAGGAGTTCTTCTATACAAAGTCTGCAGGGGTTCTTTTTCTATAAAACTACACTTTAGATACACACTTATTTTTTTATTTACTCGATCCTGTATACTTTGTGTAAAGAAATCTATCTGTTCAGTGGACTGTAAAATCATTTTTTGTACATATCATTTGATTACTTTATCATTATATTTAGTTGATTTGTTTTCTTTGTGTAAAAATACTGAGGAGTTTCTTTTTTCATAACTTCACCTACCTAACCTACCCAAGAAAATGTTCTTTTTTTTAATTTTATTACAAAAAAGTGAATTGAAGTGAATTTTTTAGATTTTATTTTGCCACAATTTAACCAAAATGAAAAAATTGAAATTGTGCATATTCTAGATAATAAGAAATTAATGATTTTTTCTGCAAATAATTCGCTGTGTAATGATGACAATTGTATGTATACTCAGGCGAGCGACCATTCAGGTGCCATTGCGGAAAAACCTTTACACAAAAGTGTGCACTCACATTGCACTCACGAATTCATACGGGTGCGTTGTCAATTTTGTTACTGTTCTATCATTTTTTTTCTTCATCTAAAAAAATTATATTGAAATTATTGATGAAATTTATTTATTTGATTGTCACTTGACTGAAGAAGTGCCGAAATTAATTAGAGAAAGAAAAAGTAGTAAACAAAATAGTGGAAAAAATAAATTTAGAAAAGAGTTCAGTTTTCAAGTCAAAAGAGATAAAATGATCAAGTAAATAAATTTCTCATTGTTCGCTACTTATTATTATCTATTTTATATGAGAGTTAACAAATTTAATAATTTTTAAATTGAGCAATTTGATGATAGTTGCATAAATGGAGGTCACCCAGTTGAATTAAAATACTAAGTCCAGTTTTTGTGATTCAAGTGCTTTGGATTTTTTGTCTAAGATTTAAGTGTCAGTCGCGCTTCAAATTTCCAATGAGTTTGTTTATTAAAAAAATCAGTTCTATAATTTTTTCTTAATCGTATGATTTTGACATTATAAATTTATACTTATTCTTGAACCTCCGAACAGTCATATGTGCTCTTTTTGGCATTCAATTGTGTGTTTTAAACAGCGGCCAAATTATTCGTTCAAGAACTTCTTTTTTTTTCGCGATAAAGGCATCTAGAAATTAAATAAAAAAATTATTAAATTGCATGCAAAATATTGAATCATTAATAAAAAAAAATCAGAATTTTAAGTTTCTTTTTCAAAAAAATGTTCAGAAGAATTGCAATAAAAATTTGTGGGTGAGCAATTTTTATTGCAAATATTTATTATTTTTCTATCTTGACAAGTTTTGAAATTCTCTTTTTTGTTTTACTATAGTTCCTATACTGTATCTTATATATAATTTGGCTGTATTTTTTCTGTTTTCTTTTTAAAAGGCATTTTTTTCTTTCAAATTTACTGTTAGAACTCAAATAAAAATGAAAATAAGGCACTTACAATATTTTAATGGCCGCTGTTTATTACTTGTTCCAGGGTATTGGAGCATAAATAAGCCATTTAGCTGTGGAGAATGTCAGTCCTCGTTTACCAGGAAGCCGTATCTCGATATACATATGAGAATCCACACGGGTGAAAAACCATTTCAATGCGAAATCTGTTCTAAAAGGTTCACTCAGAAGTCGACACTGAACATTCACAAACGTATACATTCTGGTTAGTTTCTTAATTTTTTTTATATTTCCTTTTTGTTTACCCTTTCTTGGTTTTTTGTAACTATATTTGACAACAATATCTGATTTTCGTTTCTTTTTGCATTGTGTAAGATTTGGTGTTGCCAAGTTGTTTTGTTAAATTGTGAGAAGATTTTTCTTTGATATATTCTCAGATTTTCTCATAGAAAAAAAGAATAAGAAGATAAAGAAAACCAAAAGTATATTACAATGTTTTGTAATTAATACGTCATAGGGATAAAATATGTAGATTTTTCTTCTGATGTTCTAGCAAAGTGTTTTATTTTTTTTTAATTGTTAATAATTTCGTAAATTTTAGAAGAAGAATAACTTGAGATGAACTTTTCTAAAGTGTTAATTTGTTTTTTTCGGATTCCTTTTTTTTGTGGGCACCCTTGGACGGAAGCAGTCCAGCTTAAGCCATATGAGTGTCAACAATGCCCGGCAAAATTTTCCCGGAAACCCTATTTGGATATCCATTATCGCACGCACACGGGCGAGCGCCCATTTGAATGTGAAGTGTGTTTGAAGAGGTTCAGTCAAAAGTCATCGCTAAACATCCACAAGACAATTCACACTGGTCAGTTTATAACTAATTTTTTTTTCATTCATCTTAACTTTTAAGACAATCTGTTCTATTCTATTTAGAAGTTTTCTTTATTTTATCATTTGACGTAGGACCTACCATTTATCTGTTTAATTTCCTTCATTTGGAATAATTTATCATAGTTTGTTTTTTCCTTTCTTTAATTAATGATTTAAAGGTGTAGCTCTGGGTAGATTATGAAGTTTGAAGAAATCTTTTTAATTAAAATATCCAATTAAATGTTTTAACGGACCAACTTTTCACAAATTCTTTCATTAATCATGCAACTGTTCCACTGTGCCTTTCTTTTTTGTTAATTAGATTTCATTACACGAAAATTTTTGTTGTCTTGCGAACTGTAGAAAGATTACTGTGTCTCTCTGGGCGCGCCAAGGGAAGTTCTGCTTCATTTTTTTTAATTTATTATTAAATTATTTGATTATGTTAGTCATTTTGCAATTAATCAGGCAGAATGCGCATTGGAACGGTTTTGAGCCATTCTTCACAAAAACATGAAAAAATGCACTTAATCATGTGATTTTAACTCATTCAACTACATTAGTGAATAATAATTGGAAGATTAAATGATAAAAAAGTTTATTGAAGAATTTTATTTCTTCATTTTTTTATGGTTTATATTTATTTTAGAACTTTTTCGTTATGATTAAATTTTCAAGATAACTTTTTATTAATCATTCTATCTTGTTTTTTTTTTATCGATCCGGGAATATAGTGCAAGGACGACCTTTTCAGTGCACGGTAGGTTCCTTTTCACACAACATTAAAGCTTTTCTTTTGAGTTAGGATTAATTGTTTGAAATTTTGTTGTCTGCAGGAATGTCCGGCGGCGTTCTGTAGGAAACCGTATTTGGATATTCATGTGAGAATCCACACGGGCGAGAAGCCATTCCTTTGTGACATTTGTCTCAAACGGTTCACACAGAAATCTTCACTTAATATTCATAAAAGGATTCACACTGGTTAGTTTTGTTTTTTTTTACCATAAATCTTGTGCGTTTAACACATTATTTGTTTGGCTTTTTATTAAAATTGGAGAAAGGCTAGTGGAACAAGTTTCTCAAATGACTAAAAGTTCTTAAGTTTTTCGACATTTTCTCTTGTAACTTATTAAATACTGTAAATAAGCTTGAAAAATCACAAGTTACCTATAATATTTGTTAATTCTTGTCTTTTTCTTCTATTTAGGCGAACGTCCATACGCTTGTGATATTTGTAATAAAACATTTGCCGTCAAAAGCTATGTAACAGCGCACAGGTGAATATATCCTCATATTTTAAATTGAGTATTTTGTTTTCAACAAATTCTTTTCGACTTTACAGATGGTCTCATGTTTCTGAGAAACCGCTGAGTTGTGATCGATGCTCCATGACATTCACGAGCAAATCTCAATTCGCCATACACATTCGGACACATTCAGCGGGACAGAACTACGAGTGCAATATTTGTGGACGCACATTCATAAGGGACAGTTACCTAATTCGGTGAGTATAATTGCAACATTAGTGACGAAAGTGGCAAAATACAAAATGTTAATATGATTATTATATAGAGTCCTAAACACCATGAAAATCATATTAGAAGAGTAATTTTGCTTAATAAACTCTCATTCTGTTGAATTGATAATGCTTTTATGCTTAACCCCTTTGATAGGACCCCTGTGATAGGATTATTATTTTATTTTCTCTCTCTCTCCAAATTTCAGACATCACAATCGGGTGCACAGGGAGAATCGCACCACAGCAAATAGTATTGCGACAATAAATAGTGTAGCGGCTGGTCATGTGGACGATGGCCATACATCAGGGAATGTGGAGTTTGACTCAAGCAACTCTCAAGTGTGTGATCTCAGGTGAGTTTAATATTTTGCGTGCCGAGAGGAGAATTTCCCGCGGGGACTTGTTCCCCATCTCCGTCTCCCAATAAGGTTTAATGTCTAATTGCTCAGGTATGTGTCAGAATTGCAACTGAACGCCTCACCAGCTGTATCTCAAATGTCTTCGCCTGGTATTCCCGCCGATCGAGTGATGATGAATGATCGCACCAGTGCCATGACGGTGATGAATGGAGCAGCTCCTGGGGGGCCGCCGAGTGATCGACACAGTAATGGGAGTAGCAACGGATCCTCTGGTCCTATGGTTAGTGATAGGGTAAGTTCTCATCTCGTTGGACTTCGCAAAAGGTCAACTTTGAATAATGAACGCTTCTTTTTTTTTTTTTAATTATATTGAAGGATCACGCCATGCAGCAGGAGAGAGCGGCAATACAGAGTCGGGTGTTACAGGAGAGGGCTCTGCAGGAGAGAGCCATCCAGGAGAGAGTTATGCAGGAGCGTGCCATGCAGGAGAGAGTCAATCTCCATGTCCCCATTGGGATACCCGGCCATGTTATGTCGCACGATGCGCGCATTGAGAAGAACGTGATGCCCGGAACAATTGCTAGTCCAGGACCTGTCTGATCCACGTAGGTCATCGGAGCGACCTCTTATTCATCCGTTGCCATTTTTACCTCTAAAAATATCTAATTCGACAAGAACAAAAGCGCTAGAGACATCAACAGTAGATGTAGAGAATTATTTTTTAGATGGGAAAACCAATCCGTTAGTAGAAAATTATTGAAAATTGGAAAGCTGCTGGGTAATGCGAAAGGGTATATCTTTCTCTAAATTACAATTTTAGAGCCAGATGGTTTATCATTTATAGGATTTGACATAAGTATTTGGATTGTGTAATTAATGCTTTTTTTTTAAAGAGTCAAAGAATTTTTTTTAATTAAAAATTCATAATGTGATATTTTCTAATACTGGCTATTGTGACAATCATTAAAATTTAGTGGAAATAATTTAAATATTTGCTTAAATAATTTGACATGTTAATCAAGTAGATGAAAAGTAATTTAGAGAAAGAAATCTTTCAGCAAACATCACAAGACAGATTATCGAAAAAAAAAGAAACCATCAGAACAAGAATAGAATAAAAATGGAAATTCAGAGAAAAAATGGATTGTAATTGGAAATAAATAGTTTCCGACTTTATATAACTGTAATACCTAAAAAGAAAACATAGAAATTAAAAGCAAGTCGCTTTAAAATCTTAGAGGAAAGAATTAAGGAAAAAATATTCTCTCACAAGATCCACAGGTATACTGAAAACTTGTAACTGATATTTTTGTATAATATTATATACACAAGCCCATAAAATATCTCTTAATGATATCTTAATGACGTTGAAAAGGACAAGGCGCTTCAGTCAAAATTGTTTTTTTTTTTGTTAATTTTGAATCAAAATTTATTGGTGTTTTTAGTTTTTTGAACAAAACCCTTGAGTATCCATTTCGTTTTAGATGTGAGAATGTGCCATTATTTTTTATACTGATAAATATTTATTTTTTACTATTATCTTTTATGTAATATGACTTATGTTGTGAAAAGATACAAAAATTGGCAGGATATTCATTTATTGAGAATAAATGATTCTATGAATTTTTCGTTTGATGACGAACAAAAAGAGATGGAAAGTCATGAAAATGCCTTTAAAACTATAGAAAAAAATTGTGTACAAACGAGATGAAAGAAAACATGAAAACCAGCATGAAGAATTCAATTGGAAAACAAGACAGTAAATTTGTGCCATATTGATGATTTTTTATTTATACAAGATATTCAAGAGATAAAAAAATGATGGAAAAGGCGAATTTGCGGGAATTTGTTGCAATTTCAATGTGAAAGATATTGAACATTAATGTACAGTGGCCACGTAGAATGCAAATAAAGAGATTATTTGATAATAATTTAGTGTAAAAAATGTGCAGAGTAGAAGTGACGTAGATAGAGATGAGAATTAGCTCTAGAGAGACACATGAAAATAATCATAAATAGAACATATACGGACTACATATGTAGAAAATTTTTGGAATGCGATCAACCAGAAAGGGACAAGATATAATCTGCCATATCCAATATTTTATGAAGAAAGTTCTCCCAAATAAATTTTTAGTTCATCCTAATTCGAGCAAATAAAAAAGTCCATTATCAAACACTCATCTTTTATACGCAAAATTTCGGCGCGCAAGGGAGAAAAAATAAACTTACAATAATTGAGATTGTATAGAGGGTAAAATCTAAGAGAATAAAGATCATTAATCTTATTCATTCATTTCAATGACTGGAGCCGCTGGAGTTGGGTAGTATCTGTTGCTGGTCTTGTGCTCCTTGAGATATTCCCCACCAAATTCCTCATATTCGCGCTTTGAGACACTCATCCTGGCGAAATCGTCCAGCTTGGCGAATCTACTGGCACCCAGCCAAGCGTCAAGGGCTGGATTCTCGGCCACAGTGATTTTATGGGGTGTCTGAAAGGGTCTCATCTCCAGCATCTCCCGTGAGAGTCGCTCCTTGAGTCCCGGAAACTTGGCACAGCTGCCCGTGAGGTAGACATTGTTAGCCAGGAGCAGCTGCTCTTCGGCCGAGAAGAGCTTCAGCACAAAGTCAATTGTCTCAGCCAGACCTGCCTCAGGACTCCCAATCATGCTGGGCTGAAAAAGTATCTCCGGGGCGCGATGAACCTCAACGCCGATATGCAACTGCAACGGAATTCAAACTATCTAATTCGATTCGAGTTGGTCCCCTAAGAATCACAAATACGTTTTAGGCCTCCTAAGCTTAAGATTTTCGGAAAATTCGTAGTGTATAACCTCACACTATGACAGGGAAGTCAGGGATCCACAATTTTGAAAAATGAATATTTTTAGTAGAGAAATCCTCAGAAAGGCAATCTCGCCGTGTCCCAGATCCTTCAGGAAGCGCTCAGGAATATGGTAAGATTACATAAAATAAAATTAAATGGGAAGTCTTTACAACTTTGTTTTATGTTTTGAATTTAGGAATTGCAGTAGAAAGGGGCACTCTTACGAGGGCGATGGAAAGACCACCGTTCAGATTCTCAACCGGGAGGTGGAGAGTGGATTGATGATTAATGGATTCAGTCAGGTAATCAAAGGGGTCGCGATTAATTATTTTGGCCTTTAGAAATAACCCATTGTGGCTTTTCAGATTGGCTTCCGGCTAAACAATAGAATGAATATCATAGGGCCAATGGCAATTTTTCCCCGGATTGCAATGTCCTGGAATGTGGGCTCATTTGAGGACATCAATGAGAAGAGTCTGAGTCTCTTTACAATCCTAGAGCCCAAGATAGATATTTTGGTACTGGGAGTGGGCGATGAGAAGATTACTCCTCAATTTTCCAAGAGAATAGTTGATTTTATCAGATCATCGAGGATCAATGTGGATGTTCTCAACACAGAGCAAGCTTGCTCCACATTCAACTTCCTTAATTCCGAGGGAAGAGTAGTGGCGGGCGCTATGATACCACCCAGAACAATAAGAATGTCTGATCACGACCGGTTCATATCCGGAAAGTCAGCTCTCAGTAAATTATCCTATCTGGAAGATAATTAGATAATTTGTAGAGTTGTAGAATGAATAAATTTACCTGATGATACTCCGCGGTGCCACTGTGTGAATTTTGGGGCTCCTCAATGGTGAATGTGGGATCGTGGTGACGAAGGATCTCCTCGTATTCCACCAGCTTTTCATTTTCCACCTCACTGTCTGAATCTCCACCTTCTCGACTGATAGTCTTGTAGATATCCCAGTCCTCATCGCGCATCCCAAAGTCATCGGTGCCTTTCTCTTTGCGCGCCAGCAGTGAGATGATGCGCATTCGCTCCTGGGCGGCCGCTGTGTGTCTCTTGGCCAGATCCTGACGTCTCTGTCGACGAGCCTGACGCTTCTCCAACAAAGCCTGTCGCTGCTGATTCACCTGTCTCACCCACTCCTCAACAGTGAGTCCCAACGGTGGATGTGGCACCTTGTCCTCAGCCGCTGTGGCCTGAGCTGCCTCCTGCTGGGCAGTCATCCTCTGCTTCGTTCTCTCGACTTTCGAAGTGAGTGTTCTAATCATATTGTGCAGCTCCCGAATGCCCTTCACTTGGAATTCCAACATAGCACAATCAAACTCCTCCCTGTCCAGACGATAGAGCTCCTTGATTTCCAGGAGACGTGACAGCAGTTCCTGATCCTCAGCCTGTTGCTCCTCCCTGCGCCTGGCATTCAACTCAGTGAGACGCCTCGCAAGATCGCGCTTCTTTTCCATTCTCTGTTCAGCCGTGAGGAGCCACGCACTGACGCCCGACTGATTAAAGGGTAACTGAATCTTCTTCACGTTGGTCTCGTAGAACTCCATGGCCGCCCAATTGCGCAGAGTCTCAAAATAGTCACAAGCAATGGAGCAGTGACCGTGAAGAAGCTCCTCTGCCCGGCTCAGGGTGATTGAGTTCACGTGAACGGGATACTTGAGTTGCAGGAGACGATGCAGGAACGCCAACATATTGAAGCCTCCAAGATTGATGCGTCGCGTCTTGTCCGGCAACACCACGCCCTTCACCACTGGGATTATGTGAGTTGTGTGATACCCAAGGGAGATGACAAGCGAATAATCGACGTCTGGCTGATTCTGATGCAAGCTGAATAGAGAATCCACGCCATAGCAAACTGAGGGCACATCATAGCACTCAAACAGCAACTCAGACATCACTAAAAGAAGTAAAAAAATGTCAGAAAATCTGCCCAATCCCTTCCAACTCCCGGAAACTTACATTGGCGACAGCTGTTGGGGTTGACAAAACACTCCGTCATAACAATTGGATGCTCTACTCTGCCCTCAGTGTCTATCCCCAAGTGCTTGAAGATGTAGTCGAAGATTTGTTCCTGGATGTGGTAGTGAGTGACCACATTCCGATCAAATTGAGTTCTCAGTTGAAATCTCAGTGCCTCAATGTTTACAATATCATTGCCAATCTGCGTTACTGGTGTCACTGGAACTTCTCCGTCCTTCTTGTTCCTATCCTTCCGAGGTTTGGCTATCAGATTCCGAAATACCAGCGTCGGCTGGTCATTGCAGGCCCAGCCAGCTCTGCATTGATAGGATCCTGAAATGAAGATTCCCAGAATCATCACCAAAGTGAGGTTACATAATAATAACTTACCATTGTCGATTACCAAGGGTATTGATGAACCTTTGTATTGCGGAGAGTATTCATGAACAATATCTGGCACAGTTTTTGAGTCTTTCAGTGTAAAAATGCTCATTTTCGTGATTTGTTGCAAACACCGGCCTCCTCTAAGGTTGTATCAAAATAAATGTGAAGTTGGCAACAATACATCATCGAAATTCAGGAAAAGGCCTGTTTGCGATGTTTCCCCTCCTTCACTGCAGTCGATGTTTTCAGTGCGGGGATTGTGGCTGTGAGTGCGCATATTTTTGCAGTTCCTGCCCAGAATACCTTGTTGAACTTCCGATCAACAGCTGAAAAGTGTGAGAGAGGTAACGTGGCATAGGTATTGATAGAAAATATTCAAGAATTTATTGGAAATTTGTGTGAAAAGTGAATGTAAAGTTTTTTCGATACGCGTCAATGGCTGACAGCTGTCATGAATTATAATTTGGGGTACTCACTCCCGGATCTCTTTGCAGGAAAGGCAAAGGATGTCCGACTCGGAGGCAAGCAACATGTCCGATAGCGGATCTGATGTGGACAGTGCGGCGTCCAATCGTTCCCGACAATCCAATCGGTGAGTGGCCTGAATTAGCTTTGAATGCGTGGCATTTGCTGAAGAAATCCTAAAATTTGCAGTTCTCGGTCTGGTTCGCGCTCCATCTCCCGATCAAAGAGTCGCTCTCGTTCGCGTTCTGTCTCTCGATCGCGTTCGCGATCGGGTTCGGCGTCCGCCTCAGATGGAGAAGTACGGCGACAGAAGAAGAGAAAGCGCAGCCGAAATCGCCACGACGATGAGGACTTGGAGGAAGAGCAGGAGCCCGAAGGAGAAGACTTGGACTCTGAGTTTGATGATGAGGAGCTGGAAGACGATGAGAATCGGCACCGAAAGAAGAAGAAGAAGGAGAGATTCGGTGGTTTCATTATTGACGAGGCCGAAGTGGACGACGAAGTGGATGAGGATGACGAATGGGAGGAGGGAGCTCACGAGATAGGCATTGTGGGCAATGAGATTGACGAGGTGGGTCTCACGGCGCGCGACATTGAGATCCGTAGGCGCGGAACGAATTTGTGGGACTCACAGAAGGAGGATGAAATTGAGGAGTACTTGAGGAAGAAGTATGCTGATGAGCCAGCGATGAGGAAACACTTTGGAGATGGCGGCGAGGAGATGTCTGACGAGATCACGCAGCAGACACTTCTGCCGGGCATTAAGGATCCCAATCTATGGATGGTGAAGTGTCGCATTGGTGAGGAGAAGGCCACGGTTTTGCTGCTGATGAGGAAGTTCCTCACTTACCAGAACACCGATGATCCCATCCAGATAAAATCTGTGGTGGCACCAGAGGGCGTTAAGGGCTACATCTACATTGAGGCCTTCAAGCAGACCCACGTGAAAGCGGCCATCGCGAACGTGGGTAACCTCCGGATGGGACAATGGAAGCAAGAGATGGTGCCCATCAAGGAGATGACGGACGTGCTCAAGGTGGTGAAGGAGCAAGTGGGACTTAAGCAGAATCAATGGGTGCGTCTGAAGCGAGGCCTCTACAAGGATGACATTGCTCAAGTTGATTACTACGATCTGGCACAGAATCTCGTTCATCTGAGACTCTTGCCCAGAATCGACTACACAAGGATGCGCGGAGCTTTGAGAACAACTCAAACTGAAGCTGATGATGCAAAGCGCAAGAAGAAGCGTCGTCCCATGGCGAAGCCTTTCGATCCGGAAGCCATCAGGGCTATTGGTGGAGAAGTGACGTCCGACGGAGACTTCCTGATCTTCGAGGGCAATCGCTACACGCGCAAAGGATTCATGTATAAGAGCTTCACCATGTCCGCTGTGCTGGTGGAGGGGGTGAAGCCCACTCTGGCCGAATTGGAGCGCTTCGAGGAGTCTCCCGAGGAGATAAATATTGAGCTGGCCGTGTCATCCAAGAGTGATCCGACTAGCGCCCACAGTTTCTCAATGGGTGACAATGTTGAGGTCTGTGTGGGTGATTTGGAGAATCTTCAGGCCAAGATTATTGCCATTGACGGTGCGATGATCACGGTGATGCCCAAGCATGAGGATCTCAAGGATCCGCTCATCTTCAAGGCCAACGAGCTGAGGAAGTACTTCAAAACGGGCGATCACGCCAAAGTGCTGGCCGGCAGATATGAGGGTGAGACGGGATTGATTGTGCGCGTTGAACCATCGAGAGTGGTTCTGGTTTCTGACCTCACGATGCACGAGCTCGAGGTGTTGCCCAGAGATTTGCAGCTGTGCAGCGACATGGCCACCGGAGTGGACTCCCTGGGGCAGTTCCAGTGGGGTGATTTGGTGCAACTTGAGTAAGTTACTCTATAGTGTTGATTATGATGTCTGTTGCGATATTTAACATTTCTCTCTTTTGCAGTGCTCAAACTGTGGGCGTGATTGTGCGCCTGGAGCGTGAGAACTTCCATGTGTTGGGAATGCACGGGAAGGTAATAGAGGCGAAGCCACAGGCATTGCAGAAGCGCCGAGAAAATCGCAACACAATGGCGTTGGACTCTGAGCAACAGCACATTCGCCGGAAGGACATTGTGAAGGTGATGGAGGGTCCGCATGCGGGCCGAGATGGGGAGATAAAGCACCTGTATAGGAATCTGGCCTTCCTCCATTCACGCATGTATACGGAGAACGGTGGCATATTCGTGTGCAAGACACGCCATTTGCAGCTGGCGGGTGGCAACAAGAATCACACGAATGGTCTGGGAGCTATGGGCATGATGGGCTTCATGTCGCCGCGCATCCAGTCACCGATGCATCCCTCTGGGGGCCGTGGTGGTGGTCGCGGTGGTGGCAGGGGTGGTCGAGGTGGCGGCCGAATCACGCGAGATCGCGAAATCCTGGGGAAGAGCATTAAGATCACGGGTGGACCGTACAAGGGGTCAGTGGGCATCATCAAGGATGCTACGGAGTTCACAGCCCGCGTGGAGCTTCACTCATCGTGTCAGACGATCTCGGTGGATCGCAATCATATTGCCGTTGTGGGGGCTCCGGCTGCTGCATCGCCGTCATTCACTCGTACTCCTGGCCGTACGCCGGGCTATGGATCACAGACGCCGATCTACAGCGGCTCCAAGACGCCTCTGCATGGCTCTCAGACGCCACAATACGACATTGGCAGTCGCACGCCGTATGGATCGCAGACGCCGTCGCATGATGGCAGCGCCACACCTAAACATGGCGCCTGGGATCCTACTGTCACGAACACTCCAGCGCGTAGCAATGACTTTGACTATAGCATTGAGGAGGCGAGCCCCAGTCCGGGCTATAATCCAAGCACTCCTGGCTTCCAGATGAACACCCCGTTCGCTCCGCACACGCCCGGAAACATGTACGGCTCGGATAACAGCTACAGTCCGTATCAGCCGAGCTCCAGTCCCAGCCCCAGCACCTACCAGGTGGCTTTCATGGCGACCCCATCGCCCTCTGCTTACTCACCAGTGACGCCGGGCGGAGCACCCCAATCCCCCTACAATCCTCAGACACCCGGCGCCAGCCTCGATTCTCATCTCGGCGACTGGTGCAGCACCGATATTGAGGTGAAGATCCGCACGCACGACGATACTCTCCTCGTGAACCAGACAGGTATCGTGCGAACGGTGAACAATGGCGTGTGCTCGGTATTCTTGCCAGAGGAAGATAGGAATGTGAGCGTGGTGAGTGGACACTTGGAGCCGGTGCCTCCGGGCAAGGGAGATCACTTTAAGGTGATTCAGGGTGAGAATCGCGATGCCATTGGAAAGCTCATCGAGGTGGGCGCTGACAGCCTCGTGATCCTCGAGGGGAAGAACAAAGAGCTGATCTACATGCCGAATCATCAGCTCTGCAAAATGTCCAAGTAATTTGTCACTATACATAGCCATTTTATTGTAATCCATTATTGCTGCGTGTGACTAAAATAAATGTTGAAGCATTTTATGCTAGCTTCGAAGGTTTTTAATTTAGCTTTATACCTGATTCGTTGTTTTAGCGCTAAGATGATGAAAACTCTATTAGTGATCTTTAATCTTGATTCTTTTTTATTGATTCACATGATCTACATAATAGACATTGTTTTATAGCATTATTAAAGATAAGACGATGTTAAACAATTTTGGAAAGGAGCGATCCATTATTTTGTTTCTTCAATTTTTTGCAAGATTTGGATACTCACATTACCCCCCACCCCGGCAAAATCTTTATCAAATTTATCCCCTCATTAGTTGATTTGTCCCATCCGAAATGATTTTAAGTGCTCTAATGTCCTTGTTCATGGTCTCAATGAGAAGCGCCATGGCTTTCTGCTGCATCGCCAGGAACGTCTGCATCTCGTCTGTGGAGTCCTTGTCGAGCTTATATTCATTATTTCCACCCGAGTGACTCCACTGATCGCGCTGCATCCGCATCTGGGATAGTAGCTCACTGAGACGTCCCTTGAACTGCGTCGGCGCCGACACGAGAGCCTGCATGTTCTCCAATTTGCTCCTTAGAATCTCCTCTTCCGGTGACATGGCAACGCCCATCTTACGCGTTATTTCCTGCTTCACGATGATCCTGAGGATGCGATGACTGAGCTCGGCGAACTTACGCCGATACTCCATAATCTTGGCCGTGGAACTCGTGTGTCTCTGCTTGAGATTCTCCAGATTCCGCGTGACCTTGATTAAGTACTGATTGTGCATCTCAGTCTCTGTCTCTTGGCATTTTGTACGCCACTTGAGCTCTTGGAAGCCAATCATGGTGACGGGAATGAGACGAGTGGGATCGGGATTGTCGTCGATTGCCTGTCTCCACATTCGCGGATCAATTCCTTTTGGTGGATTCATCAGATATTCCTTCAGCTGATCTTCATCCGGCATCACCTGGGCAATTATCTGATCTATGCCGAAATTATTAAGTTGACCCTTCGTCATGGGCTGATTGAGGTAGTTGCTGAGATCTGTTGCGGCAATTCGTTTCACCTCATTCGTCGCCGGTGATTTCTCCTCAACGAAGATAATCACTTGGCTCTTATCATCGCTCAATCCTCGCACATTGTCGATGTTTATCGACAAATTGGGATTCCCACCGAGCATTTGATTGAGCACCGGCACAAGTTGCAGCTGCAAATCCTTTATCTGTGCCACGGACTTGTTGAAAGATAGACTAACCATGCCCATCTTATTATCATGCCCCGGGATCTTGTTATAGCTCATGGCCTTGAAGCGACACAGCGGATTCTGAGGGGTGATCTCCACCGGAGGCGCCAGTTGGGTGTAGTAGGCCTTGCCCGTGCCCCACATCGCTTGCAGATAGTTCCATCGCGAGATGGTTTGATCGCGTTCATCTCCGAAGAAAGAAACCTTCAATGTTCATAAAAAAAATCATTAATTTTTGAGATTTTTCGGTGAGAGGGAGATATTTAGAGAGGAACCCACTGACCTTAAAAATGCACTGCGTGAAAGCTTCTTCGGGAGTTAATTGGGGCTGCTGTTGCTGTTGGGTGCCAAAGCCCCCGCCAAAAGCTCCAAAAGCCGGTGCCACACTTGTAATGGGTTTCTGCTGGCCAAATGCCCCAAAATTCGAGCCAAAGCCCCCGAATCCGGATTGAGTCGTTTGGCCGAAACCCGAAAACGACGGAGTAGATGTGGTTGTAGTCGAGGAGCCGAAACCCCCAAATCCTGTCGATCCAAATCCCCCAAAAGCCGGTGCAGTGCTTGTGGTGGCGGTGGTCCCAAAGCCCCCAAAGGACGGCGCGGATGTTGTTGTGGTTCCGAAACCCCCAAAACCACCAAGAGTGGGAGCTGTAGTTGTGGGTGCGCCGAAATTGAACGATGGGGCGTTTGCTGGAGCCCCAAAGGCCGGAGCTTGCCCAAATGGTTGCTGAGTTGAAGTTGGCGCGCCGAATGAGAAGTTACCAAAGCCAGTGGCTGAATCGATTGAAAGAGAGAAAACATGAGTTTACAAATAGGATATGACTCCATAGGGGGGTTCGCACTTGGAGCTGCCTCCACATTGGCAATAGGAAAAAGAGAGAAATGAGGTGCGAACCCATGGCAAGTTTTTGAGTTCTATAATCCAATTACTCTGCCAATATCAGAGTATCGTGGAAGAGAAAGAGAGCATGTGATTGAATCAGTGTCTGTGGCCATTCTCAATGCGGTAGGAGGCATTTTCAGTGGTGGAGTGCAGAAAAAGAAGCACCAGGAAGTGGAAGATAAGTATGAACGCCACGGAAGACAGTCCATTGAATCAATTCATACGACTAGGTCAGAAGAGAAACCGAGCACCACACCTATTCTTCTCATATATGAAAAATCAGACGTCCACCACCCCCTATCCGGGGACAGTGGTCAACGCGAGTGAGATTCCGGGTGTCGAGAGTGATGTCTTCGACGTGGATCTCCTCGAAGTCACTCAAGAAACCACAAATATCATCCTTCTCGGCAAGGACAAGGTTACCAGGTTCTACATTTGCATCTCCATTGCCCTTGGCATCTCTATCCTCGTGGCAATTATCGGGATTGTTGGCTTCTTCCTCTATAAGAGGTGAGTCCCACTGTTTCCTGAAGGCTTCCCGAGGTCATGAATAACAATGAACTTTTCTTTCCCAGGAGGACTTTTCAGGAAATCGAACTTCAAACAAGAAACGAATGGAGGAGAAAGTCCAGGGATCAGAGCACGGAAACTAGTCCTCTAGCACACTAATAATAATATAATTAAACGGAATACAGTAAACTGCAAAAAACAATTTTAGTCTTACGCTTTGCCGGCGTGCTGGTGCCCAGAGCACTAGTATTCCCGAACAAGGACATTCTCGAGAGTTGTCCAGGAAAACAGCGGAAGAAAAAACTGAAGCGTGACAGGAAACAAGCACGGCCCAAAGTACACTGCACGAATTTTAAGGCTGCGTTTTTGGCTGCGGCTCTGGGGCTTTTCAAAAATTTCAAAAGATGTAACCGAAAGCAAAGGTAAAATATAATAACGGGGCAGAAACGATAGGAAAATTATACAAAAATGCTGATTTTCGGTCAAGATTTCAATGAACACTCGAAAAATTTTCCGACCAATGTAGAGATTTATTTCAAGTTTAACAGATTCATATAATATTTTCTTATCAACTATGTTCCAGTGTATATAGCAATAAATGTAAATTCCCTGTTGCTGGTGGATCATCGACCCACCTCAAAAGTCCAAAGGCACACAATTATTTTTATATCTTTATAAAATACTACAAAAGTGGCAAAAGTCAACAATTTGAATTCAATTCGAATGTGTCCTTAGCTATTTTCATGAGTCGTTCAGATTCTTGAGGTCCTGTTGCATTAACCATCTCGCGGAAGAGGCCTTTCTCTTTCTGGAGAAGAATGTGTGGTGCATCGAATTCACCCACAAGTCCATCGCTCATTACCAAGACGCGGTCGGAGTCCATAATGGTATGCAGGCGATGAGCTACTGTTAAAACTGTGCAGTCGGCAAAACGACTTCTGATTGTCTGCTGAATGAGCGCGTCGGTGCTGTAAAAAGATTTTAATAATTAACGATCCTTATAAGGAATGTAAAGATGTTTTTTACTTGGGATCCACATTGGCGGTAGCTTCGTCGAGAACTAGGATTTTGTTGTTGCGGAGAATTGCTCTGGCTAAGCAAATGAGCTGTCGTTGACCGACGCTGTAGTTGCTTCCACCGGCGAGAACTTCAGCCTGCAATGCCAAAGGACCACTCGCGATGTCCTTCAGTTCCACTTCCTCAAGGGCTTGCCATAGTGCAGCATCCTTGTATTCTTCGAACGGGTCCAAATTCCTAAAATAGTTCGGATAGATTTTTTTTTTAAAGAGGCTGAAAATTCAAAAGATTGTAGCTTACCTTCTGAGGGTGCCTGAGAAAAGAACAGGATCTTGAGGAATGATGGAGACTTTGGAGCGCAACACCTGGAGTGGGATCTTGTCAGTCTTCACTCCATCGATCTCTATATCTCCTTCAACCTCGGCTAGACGGAACAGAGTGCCAATAAGGGATGATTTTCCAGCACCTGTCCTTCCCACAATTCCAATCTTCTCTTTGGGTTTGATGGACAAATTTACGCCCTTTAATACTGCATCGGCTTCCTTGAAGTATCGATACACGATGTCCTTCATCTCCAATTTTCCACTTTCTGGCCACTCTTTGGGTAATTCTTGTGGCTTCTCGGGCTGCTTCTCAGACACTAAATTACGGTACTCCATGATTCTCTCAACAGACATAAGCTGATTGACCACCTCGGCACTCTGTCGGATTCCCCACTGCAGGAATCCTGTGAGTGCCATGGCTTGGGTGATGGCCAGGCCTACCTGGTCTCCCAAAGTGTCGTTCTCTATCAGCAGGAAGCTAAATGTCACGAAGAAAACGAAAATCACACACAGGAGATCCATGATGTAGCCAAAGGCACTGCTGGATGAGATGAACATGTACCATGAGGCTGTATGCGTGTCCTGGAGAGCATCAAACTCCTTAACAAGCACTTCCTGTGCTCCAAAGGCTCTGATTGTTGGCAAACCCATAAGCGATGCTCCGAGATGAGTGAATACTGGTGATCGCGTAATTCCATCCAGACGTTTGATGTTCTTTGACGTCTTCAGGTAGATCTTCCTGACGAAGAGGAAGATCGCCGTGAGACCCGCGATGGGAACCAGAAAGAGCGGATTCACCGTAGTGGCCACAATTATTGCTCCAAACATGTTCAAGTTTATCTGGGTTGCATCCAAGATTGCCTTAGGAAGCTGTTCATCTGTGGATCCAAGATCTTTGGAGAATCGATTGAGAATCCTTCCCGAGGGATTTGTGTCGAAGAAGCGCATTGCAGTCGAGATAATACCGTTGAACATTGCATCATGGAGCCTCTGTGAAGCCTTGATGCACATTGAGTAAAAGCCCAGAGATCTTATTAGACCAAATATAAAGAGGGATATCACCAGTCCACCTGCTATATACGTACACAATTCTGTGCTCAAGAGGGATGGTACTTCCTCCATTTCCTCCGTGGCGACTATGTGGAATGTCTTGTTGGCAATGACAAAGTCAGCTTCAAGAGTGCGATTATGGAGATCTCGAAGTTCTTCCTGCGATGTCCAAAAGGCAATAAAATAATCAAAGGCGCTGGCCATGAATTGGGTGATGATGAAAAGAAATAGCATGATGGACAGAATAGCCCAGTTGCCGCCAGCTTTAAGGTAGCCAAAGAAGATGGATCCTTGAACTGTGCCCTTTGATGTGCCCTCCAGAGACACCATTGTGGGCTCCTTTTCTCCCTCCTTCTTGGCGTCTGTTTTCTCCTCAGACTCATCCTCAGAGCTCAAGGAGTTTCTTGATGACATCGATCTTGAAGAAGATACTGATTGCTGCCGTCTGAATTTTGGTATCTCGGATTGTTCTTCCTCGAGATCATCCTCGGCATTCAGGAGTTTGGCAAAATCAATTCCGCTACGGAAGACTTCAAGGGGTGGTCCTTGTACCTCGATGCGGCCATCTTTTAACACCACGAGCCAGTCAGCGTCCTTGAGGAAGTGTACCTGATGCGTGACCAGGATGCGGGTGATCCTCCTCGATCCCAGGCGGCCTTTCGGTCCTATGACTTGGTCGAAAAGGTGTCTTCCGACGTGAGCATCCACAGCGCTCAAGGGATCATCGAAGAGATAGATATCGGCACGTCGATATACAGCTCTGGCCAGGCTCACTCTCGCCTTCTGACCACCAGAAAGTGATGCTCCACGTTCGCCAATAATCGTCTGATCTCCTTGTGGAAATTGTTCAAGGTCGTGATTCAAGGCGCAAGCCTTGATAACAGCCTCATATCGATCTTTGTCCATGTCTCCGCCAAAGAGGATATTTTGTCGGATTGAAGCTGCAAAGACCCAAGGCTCCTGGCAGGCATATGAGAGCCTTCCGTGGCATTGAACAGACCCACTTTCTAGGGGCAATTCTTTGAGAATTGCTTGCAGAAGGGATGATTTTCCTGCTCCAACAGGTCCGACAATGCCAACGAGACATCCCTTTTCGCATTCAAGGCAAATGTTATCCAGAGTTGGAGCTTGCCATTCGAAACTTCCGCCCACATCATTTTCCGGTTCCTCCTTCTCTACATGAGACTTCTTTTTCTTCTCTTCCTGTCTATCCGGCATCTTCCACTTGGCTGTTGCATTTTTCACCGAAACCAAATACTTTCTAGATGGATCGTCGTAACTGTTGAGAGTCTTAGCAATATCTGGTGTTGCACCATTTTTCGTGTCCTTTACAATACTAGGCCGTTTGTTAGTAGCATCGCGTTCCTCGTACATAAGAAATTTTCGCAAGCGCCTCAGTGCCACAAGAACTTCAGCTATTTCCGCCACACCTCGCACGAACATTTGCGACATTGTGTAGGCCAGAATATTAAAATATGCCATGATGACAAAGACACGAGCAGCAGTGATTTCATTTCCCATGAGGACCATTGTTAACATCGTGCAGAAGAGCGCCATGCGCGTGGTGAAGAGCAAAAAAGTCATATAAATGGCTCTCACAAAGGCGCTCCTGCGGATGATCTTTAACTCCAGCTTGCGCGTGATGGAGATAAGTTTGGCGAAGGGCTTCTCCCAAGCGTACATCTTGATTACTTGTACACCTGAGATAATTTCATCCATGAATCGTACTCTCTCGTCGGTTTTCAAAGCAGCTTGCAGACGGAAACGTGATGATAATTTTCCGGTGTAGGCTGTTGAAGAAAATAAATTTTTAAAGATCTTCTTTGAGATTTTTTTTTAAAGTTACTCACATTGTAGAGGCACGACAGTGAATACCACCAATATTCCTACGACTCCCGCCCAGCCTACTTCAATCCACAGCAAGTATCCCACCACAATGGCCAGGAGCGGAGATGCCCACATCATGTGAATAAAGACGGATACCAAATCGAAACGATTGACATCATTGGATAGAAGATTCACCACCTTTCCTGGAGCCGTATCTCCTAGTGCAGTTCTGGAGAGTCTGAGGGCCTTCCGGTAGATTATACTGCACATGGCCACCCTGACCCTCATCCCGTAGTAGAAGGCATCAAATATATATTGATTGACTGTGATCGTGTAGAAGAGACTCAGTCCAACGATACCTCCTGCACATAGAAGTGCGTCCTTATGCGTCATCTCACTACCAGGCCTGAATCAATTCAGATAGAGTTGTAATGTTAAGTACCTATGTGTTTAGAATGCATTGTTTGTTTTATATAGTTCGACGATCTTACCTGAAGTACATGAGCAAGCGCCCCAGCAATATTGGTTGTCCCAGTCGAACTGCAGTTTCATTCACAATTACAAGTAGTGCCATTAAACCGTACTCCCGCCAGAATGTCAATGCCACGGCTTTTATTAGAGATGGATTGCCATCTGATTTCTTCACTTGTTCCTCCCACTTTCTGAGAATGAATACAGAAGAAAATATTTACAATTCACTTTGTGTGCTCATTTTCATGTTCTTTTTTCCCTATCGTCACTGTGTATGTAAATCTTAAATTCGACTTCATGGGTGTGCTATAATCTTTTATATGTCTCCGTCTCACATATGGAAATAACAATGAAGTGATTTAAAAAAAAAAATGTGGAGAGAGAAATTTTTCATCATTTTCTGGATAGTCAGCTGAACTAAACTCATTACAATAAATTCTAAAGATTATATTTTCTTCACATTCTCAATTGTAGTATTTATGTTCTCTTTGTGAATGAGATTATACAAATAGGCAAAATTCAGGTAGAATTTACGAGAGTGGAATTCCCATTTAATACGATGTTGTTAAATTACACTGTTATCTCCGTTATTTCATATTAACTTCTTTTCTTACATTTGAGAAGAAAATCTGATTACAAACTTTGTAGATAATAATGCATATGAGAAAATAGGATATGCGTTATGATATCATATTTAACCCTAATGTGTCGGATTCTTATTTCACTTTTCATTGAGTTTGATAATGCGACCTTATACCATACCAAAAATCTCAATAAAATCTTTCAATCCTGTTTCAATAACAGGAGAATTTCTTGAACCAATTGATAATTTCTAGAGTTAAAACTTTATCATATGCCTTACTTAAAACACCTGAATTTGGGGCAGGGAACTGACCTTCAAGAGCTTTTTGAGACAAACTCTAATCAAGGCTCTGGATGGCCATGTTACACATTCTCCATAGATTAAATAATCTCTGTTCAACTCTCTGTGTGACATTACCATGAGTTCATTAATTCCTCCATTTTACCCATAAACTGTTTTATTGCTTCACATATAAAAATTCTAAAAAAAAAGTGGCAAACAAATTTATTATTTTATACAAAAAGACATATCTTCGTGAAAATTCGATGCACACAAGCCACACAAGTTAAATCCGATTATACGGAAATTGTTTTATATATTATCTGCATTAAAATTCATTGTTGTGTCTATAGTGTGCAATAAAAGTCGGATCAAGTTAGGAGTGTGTGGAGATTTTATCTATAAAAATAGATTTATTTAGTTTCCAATTTCAGCATTGATCGTAAATCATGCAGAATGCAGAGAAGGTTGAAATTGTCGGAATTTCACTATTACGCGCGTCTGTGTATCTTATGATTGTTTACACAAATTACTTTCGATGTGAGTGATCAACTCGCACATTACATTTATAAATCAGCAGTACAGAAAGACAGCTTCAATCGCAAATTAATTAATGAGGTGATAAGATATATCGCTTGAGCAAGTTTGAGTCTTTGGACTACGTCGTCGAGAACATATATTGTCTCCATCGTCTCCATATATACATGTAAGAACCAGTATATGAATTGCTATCGTTCAAAGCTTTTGCATTGACTGGAAGAGGACTAAAAAGAGCAAATCATCGTCATTAAAGATAAGTCTTTTGGACACTTTTTTTATGGAGTTCGAACAGATCTATTTACTAAATTTACTAAATTTATATACTCACCGTTCCAGACGATCACCAAGAACCTCTGAATTGTCCTCATCAAGAGGTCGAAAAAGATCTCCTAGTTCAAGGACTTTTTGGTAGCCTTTCTTAAAAAGTTTTATAGTCCACCAAAAGGTAAGAACTGACACTATATTAGCATTCTCACGCGGATTCGGGAGGAGAGTTCTTTGAGCGGCTTCCATGGCAAGAAATCGTCTAAGCACATAGGATCACAGGTATACAAATTCTTACACGGGTGTGTGGTAAAAAAATCGCCTAATGGAGAGTCTCTATCAGTTCCTCAATAAAATTAAATACAAATGTTCGCAGAACTTTACAGTCTTTACACTCTATATTTTTGATCATAAACTTGTTGGTTTTTGTCCTATTTATGCTACACACCACACAGATCCGTTTACATAACAGCGTTATTTTTTCTTCTATATTTACACTGTGACATTCATTTCTTGCACTATGATAATCTTGAGCACTCTCTGACGGGGCTGTATCTTGTTTGGTTGATAAAAATGATTAGCAAACAGTGATTTTACATTACTCGTGTACACTGTGCATTTAATTTGGGCCTACACATATAAATTCACTAGCGAAACGTGGGACAAAAATACATAATCACATGTATTTCCTCTCTTTTCCGAGCCGCTCTATAGATTTATGATTGAAACAGACACAGAAAAAAAACTTTAACCGACTCAAGGTTATACAATGGAGTCTAACATAAAAATCCACTATATACAGTGTAGCGCGGGATGTATGAGATGGCAAAATTTTAGCGGTATTGTATTTCACAACATCGGCAATTCACACAGAATATTCGATAAGAAAAATAAGACTTTTTAATAAAGTTATTATTATATCTGCTTGAACACACTGACAAAGATCACACTGTGCAAGTGTTGAAAACGTAAAGTCTATTTAGTTATCGATCCCGAGTTTGGCTGCTGTCCCAAACCAAATCCAATTGCCGACTGACGAAGAGTGTCGAGTTGTGTATTCTCAGTACTGGCGCTAAGCGAGAAACTGGGGAAGTCGTGCGGACTGAGTTGATTGTATTCCGATGTGACTTTAAGGGGAATAGTGGGAGCCCGAGTGGTTACAATGAGACACAAAGCTCCAAACACACAACTCTCCAACACATTCAAAGCCCTGCCATCACCTGTTGATAAGATACCTCAAGTCGTCATAGGTGTGAAAACGCCACCACTTATAAGATATTCCCAATAGGGCACCCCATTCATGTTCTTGGCTCAATTGATATGCAAAAGGTATCAGTGTGTCAATTGTGAAACAATCACACATCTACGATACGTCTTTCTTTCAATTAATACTAATTTATCATGGTCATGGATCACAATAATTGTTGTGCATATGATCAGTTAGTGTGCTGAAACGGGCGGAAAATACTCGCCAAGTAATAAAGTGAAATTGTCTCCAGCCGCGGTTCAATTGGACGAAAAAGAGATGCTAAACAATTGTATTCTATTCCTCAGATAAGATAAGGATGATTGTGGTAGAGAGTCTTGAAAAATTGCAGGTCACTTTACGGCTTTTATAAAGTGGCAATTAATTTAGAGACAAGATATAAGCAGAGAATAATTATTATCATTTACCGTCCTTCGTATTGACCTATGTCAACTCAAATGCAATAAATCTATCACGTATTTAGAATCTATGTGATTCTTAACTCTGTGGTGCAATATTAAAAGTAACACCAGCAGCTTCTTCATGCATTGATACTTTAATAAATCATAATAATACAGTCATGCATATTTTAGTAATAAATTAAAACTATAAGTGATCACACCGTTAATCATTTAACATCAATTTAGCACGATAAAACGATATAGGTATATAGCATTACAGCCATTTAGACAATTTTCAAATAGGGATACTTTTCGACTTTGCTGTTTGCAATGGCAATCAATTCATCCGGCGACAGTCCCTTGTAAGCTTGGACCATCCTGTAGAACTTTCCATTGGTATCCTGCAGAAGATGATAGGGCAGACCTCGCTCGATCACACGACCATCATCGATTACAAAGACACTGTCGGCATACATAATGTATTCTAGCTGATCAGTGATGGTAAATATTGTACTTTCATCCAGATACTCGGTGATAACATTCTCAACTATTTTGATTGTCCTGTGGAATATTGCGTATTAGCGTGAGAGAGTGCTATAAAAGTGGATTTTGGATTTACATACTCTCTGTCCATGTTTGCCATTGCTTCATCCAGCACGATAATTCTATTGTTGCGAAGGACAGCCCTGGCGAAGGAAAGTAATTGACGTTGCTTGAGGGTCAAATTTTCCCCATTGTGCTCCACTACCATGTCTAGGTCCAGATTATCAAGATGCACCGCCTCGAGAGCATGGATGATGTCATCGTACCGATGCTCGTTGAAAGGATCCAAATTGCTGGAAGGAGTTCAAATATTAAGAACCTAATTTATATTTTTTTTTAATACTTCATACCTTTTGATAGTACCAGAAAAGATTGCGAACTTCTTATTGATCGTCGTTATGCTTGAACGAATATCCTCCAAGGTGATATTATTGATATCCGTTCTATCGATCTCGATAATGCCCTCCAAGAGTCCCATTCTATATATAGCATTTACGAAAGAGGTTTTTCCAGATCCGCTACTACCAACAATTCCTACTTTTTCTCGAGCTCTAAAGTTGAATGAGACATTGGAGATTGCATTTTCCATACCTTCCTGATAAGTCAGTGAAACATTTCGATACACAATCCTTCCATACTCTGGCCAGGATTTTCGAATCTTCTCAGGCTCCGGTGGATCTAACTCCTGTTGGACATTGCAGTACTTAAAGATTCGTTCCACAGAAGTCAGTTCGCTAGATGATGACGCTGTTTGTTTTAGGGACCACCCGACCATTCCCGTAAAACCAATTAGTTGTGTCACAACGAAAGATACCATATGTCCAGGGATAACTAAAAAATATATATATTTATAATAATTAAAGTTAGATTTTTACTATCTTCTATCTTTAAGCTCAAGCTTACCCAATATTTCTTTGAAGGTCAAAACACCCATAACACAAATTCCACATAAGTACAGAAACTCCAGCAACATGGAATAGGCTGTGGTTGTAACATGAAATGTCGCAATTGTAGATGAGTGAACATCCTGCAGGTTATTGAAATCCCTCTGAATCTGTTTTTCCACATTAAAGGCACGAATCATGAAGATACCCTTTAGGCTTGCATTTAAATGTCTCGAGAGTTTAGTCCTTATGCCTACTTCCAGTTGTTTGAGCCTCTTTGTCGTTCTAAGAAGTCGATATTGAACGATAAAGTACACAATTAGTGCACCAATGAAGGGAAAAGTGAAGTATTGGTTTACGTATATGGTGCTCAATGCCCATCCTGTTATCCAGAGGAAGAGATTGATGGACTCTAAAAGAGACATAGGAATGACTGTGTCCACAACGTTCATGTCGATATCAAAGATTTTCAGGATCTTTGCATTTCTGGTTCTCTGATAGAATGACATCCTGGCCGAAGTCATTTTATTTAGGAAAGTCTCGTGAAGGTATTTGTTGGCATTTAGAAATACTTTGGAGATGCCAATGTTAACAATGCTTCCAAAGACAAAGGCCAAAGCAAGGATGATCACATAGACAAGAAGACATGGTGTTGTTTCAGGCCAATCCAAGAAGTATTGCGTATTTTCTGTGATGATTTCACTGGTGTGGTTGTAGATATGATAGAAGCCGGTAGAGTGGCGAACGAGGTTTGTGGATCCTTGCACTATATCCTCATAGCAAGTGATATTGGTACTTTCTTTGGCGTTCGTTGTTGTATTACATCTCACAGATTCCAACGTCATCCTGAGGAAGAATAATTGAATAATAATGTGGATAAAAGATCAGATAATTTAATTTGATCATTCCTTACCAGAATGTCAGCCAAATGTCCGAGAAGATAATGATGGCATAGACTAGAATGATTAATACGGACAGGATCAAGATATGAGATAATCCAGCTCCTTCAGTAATATACCGAGTAAATGAGTTGTAGCCTCCTGATGAGTATTCAACATCGAAAAACCCATTTCCCTCAAAATCCTCAATATCTTCATTATCAAGCACGTTGTCATAATGCTTGTTTTCAGGTTTAAATCCAGTTAATTTCATATCCTTTGAGTCGTATATTTGTGTTAAGTTTTTACTTTGTGTGATGAGATCCTCATCAGCGGGATTCAGGTAGGTTAATTTGTCGAATTTGAGATTTGCTGGTTTGCCCTGTTGTGTTATGGTATTACGATTCATCACAACGACCCAGTCCGCTTCGTTGATGTACTGCAAATCATTTGTGACCAATATCCTAAGGAATTTGTTTAACCTTCCATTGCACCCGATAACTTTATCGAAAATGTAACGGCCCATTGAGGGTGGAAGACCAGTAAGATTGTCGTCGAATAGATAGATTTGGGCATCTTTGTAGACTGCTCGTGTAAGATTAATTTGAAGCTTCTGACGATCACTCAGGATAGTTTCATCCTCTCTCAACAATGTAAGATCGCCGCTAGGGAAGCTGTTCAGATCCGGCAGTAAGGCACATGCCCTCAAAACAGCTTCATACTTTTCCATGTACAGCACGTTTCCGAAAAGAATATTCTGTCGCACAGTAGATGAGAAAATCCAGGGAATTTGAGGAGCATAACCAAATGGACCACATGCAGAAACATATCCTTCTGTGACAAAAGAGGCAAAAAAATATATATCATTACAAAATGACGCATAATTCTAATGAATTAAAGTTTTAAGTAAGCTTTATACCTGTGATCCTCATATCTTGAAGAATTGTATGCAACAACGATGTTTTACCACATTTTGACGGTCCCACAATGCAGACAAGAGCATTTTTGCTAAAATTCACGCTTATATCTCTTAGCTTGAAAGCTCCCTTTCTGTTTGTCTCATCCCAAGTGCTGGAAACATTTTTGAGAATCACCGGGTATATATGACCTCGATCACTTTGACTATCATTCTTCTGCTTCTTTTTCTTCTGATTTTTTCCCATCGACTGAGGTGTCTGGGAAGTTTGGGGAATTTGGGTAGTTTTAGAAACCTCATTTAAATTCAAGAATTTCTCAACTTCCTTTAGATATGAGGTAGTCTCGACTAATTGATCGATTGCTCTCGTGAAGATTTGAGTTACAGCAATTGTGAGGATGTCAAAGTAATAGAAGTACGTGACGATTTTCAAGAATGTTATATGGTAATTTAAAAACATCAACGTGACAATAGTTGCTAAAAGGGCGATACGTGTTGTGATAATCATGACCATCACGTGAATGGCATGTTGAAAGATTCTAATTTTGAGGAATTTCAATTCACAGCCTCTCAATTTTGATATTATGCTAGTGAAAACCTTATTCCATGCGTTTTTCTTCACAATTTCAATATTTTCGATAACTTCCTGTGTTTTGAGGTAGCGTTCCTTGGTCTTCTCAGCCATTTTATCGAAGTACTTGGAGAAACACATCTTCATGATCTTTTGAATTGGGACCATTATCACGATCACCAAGAGTCCTGGTACACAAGCACTTCTCATTTCTATGAACATTACCGCAGCTATGATCAATAGTAGAAGGGGACTCATCCACAGGTAGTGCAAGTAGAATCCCATAATTTCCAATTTGGCTGGATCACGTAGAAATCCATCTTGGATCATTTTCACTATATCTTTTTCCATTGACGACGTTGGCAGTCGGATTGCCTTTAAATTAAATAAATGAAAGAAAGATAAGTTAAAGTAGTTGATGTGCTTTTGTGATCAATTTTAACTTACTTTTCTGTAGATCAAACTTCCAAGAGCCGTTTTCATTTTCAGTCCAATGTGAAAATTGGTGAAAGAAATGTGATTGCTAAAAACGATCCCAACTGCAATCATTATGAACATTCCCGTTGCACTTAGATAAGCATTATTAGGGCTAACTTTCATTTGTTCATTTATAAAAAACACAGCCACTCTCCCCAGCATTAATGGAAAGGCGATACGAATTATGACGTTGCACAACATTGTGAGGCAGAGACTGTGGACGTTATCATCTCTAAAGGTCCTCATCAAGGCCCTCGAAAGCCTATATGAATTATCTTGAGTTTTGGCCTTGTTCCATTGGGACTCCAATCTATCTCCCAGGTTAAAAGATTGATCCTCAGGAGCGGGTTTCCATAAATCACGCACATATAAAACCTTCCTGATACCCTTCGTGATCATTGAGTAACCCCAACAAAATGTCAGTAGAGAAAAAGCACTGGCGCGAATACCGGGATTCGGAAGCATATGTCGCTTCTTTGCCTCCATGGTGATCTTTGCACTGTGATCTTCTGCACGAACAACACTAAATTGAGAGGAAAAAGCGATCACCAAGGCTTTTTATTGGGAATCCCGTGATAAGGCTACAGATAGCTGTACAACTGTGTATTTGTTAGGACCAGTTTTGCCAGAAGGCACGAAAAGATGTGTATTTTCAATGAGTTTTTATTGTCCTAAAATGAGGGGCATGCAGATAAGCCAAAATCTGGTTATATCTCTCGTCAATGATCATTTAAAACTAGCAATTGCTGTGCAATTTTGAGAAAATACTGTTGGAATCTTGAAGAAGATCATTTGGACTCGCAAATTCAACCACAACTCCACTATTCATTACAAGCACACGATCAGAGTCCATGATCGTATTTAGACGATGGGCGATTGTGAGGACTGTACAATTCTTAAATCTCTCCCTAATTGTCTTCTGAATTAGGGCGTCAGTTCGTGGGTCGACATTGGCAGTGGCCTCATCGAGTACCAGAATTCTGTTGTTGCGCAAAATGGCTCTGGCCAGGCATATCAATTGTCTCTGGCCAACACTGAAATTATTCCCTCCTGCTTTAACAGGCATATCGAGGCCACTCTTGTGCGAAGCAATACTCTTGAGCTCCACCTCGTTGATCGCCTGCCACAACTCATCGTCTGAGAAGTCCCCGAAGGGATCAAGATTCTTCCTCAGCGTTCCGGAGAAGAGAACTGGATCTTGAGGAATAATTGAAAGGCGAGATCTCAAGTCGTGAAGAGACAAATTGGCTGTATCTGTGCCATCGATCTTAATCTTTCCTTCAACAATGGCCATGCGGAATAGCGCACTGATCAGAGATGACTTTCCAGCGCCAGTGCGTCCAACGACTCCCACCTTTTCCCTGGGAGCTATTCTGAATGAGATCCCCTTAAGTACTGGCTCAGCGTTTTTGTGGTACTTGAAGAAGACACTCTCAAAGAGGATTTCTCCATAGAGTGGCCAGAATTTAGCGGGTTTCATTGGGTTCATGGGCTCAAGTTCTGGCTCCAACTGTTTGTACTCCAGCAACCTCTCAACCGACATCAAGGCATTGGATGTAGCGGCGCTCTGACGAATGCCCCACCCCAAGAGTCCAGTTAAAGTCAGAGATTGTGTGATAGCCAGACCAATTTTGTCGCCAATCATTTCTAAATTCTCCAAAGGGTGGTTGATAGAAAAAATAAAAAAATCTGTAGTTAATTTTCTCAGAGTATAAATAATTTGTGTTTGCTGAAGAATACTTACGATTGTCCACCAATAAAAATGTGAAGGTGACAATGCCCACAAAAATGACGCAGAGAAAATCCAATACTTGGCCAAATGCACTCGTGCAGCATATGAAGAGATACCACGCTGAGGAGTGAACATCTTGGAGTGAGTCAAATTCATCCACAAGGCGAGTCTCAGTCCCAAAAGCTCGAATTGTGGATAGTCCACTTAAGGAGGCGGCCAGGTGAGTGAAAACAGGAGATCGGGCTGTTAAAAGAAAAAAATATATCATTTGAGTCTTTATCTGGAATGGAAATTACCTTTCTTACTTGTTCCATCGAGTCTCTTGATATTTCTGGAGGATTTCAGGTACCATTGGCGCACAGTGATGAACACAACACCCAGAAAGGCAATGGGTATTAGAAAAATGGGATTAACAGTGGCTGTTACGAGAATAGCTCCGCAAATGCTCAAGATCATTTGAGTGGCATCCAGCAGAACCTTCGGCAGAAGCTCATCTACAGATCCCAGATCTCTAGTGAAGCGGTTAAGAATCCTCCCTGAGGGATTTGTCTCGAAGAAGTGCATCGTTGCCCCGATAACTCCTTGGAACATGGAGGTGTGAAGCTCCTGCGACGCCTTGATGCATACCTCGTAGAAGCCAATCGATCGTACAATGGCCAGGATAAAAATTGAGCTCACCAGGCATCCATTGAGGATCAAGTAGTAGTTTGTGGGTTCATGGAATTCTCCTTGGTGTGTCCAAATAGCTACAAAGTAGTCAAAAGCGCTGGCAATTGCTTGCGTTTGCAGGAAGAGTATCACAATTATAATGAGAACCCAAATGGATGCTCCTGATTGCAGGTATTGTAGAATGATGGAACCGTCAACTACTCCTTCTGAAGACTTTTCTAACTCCAAGCTGGGCAGTTTTTCAGTATTCTGCTCCACATATAATCCGTTTATCTCCTGGATTATTCTTTCATTCTTCATATTCTCCATCAATAAGGTTGCTTCCGTGTTCTCGAAAATTATAGATGGGGATCCTTGCCTCCTGATACAGCCCTCTTTCAATTCAACGATCCAGTCAGCTTCTTTCAGAAAATGAATTTGATGAGTTACGAGAATCCTTGTTGAGTGACGAAGTAATCCCTTTGGACCAAGTACTTCATCGAACAACTGTCGACCCACGTGCGAATCCACAGCGCTGAGAGGATCATCCAATAGATATATTTCGGCCTCCTGATAAACTGCTCGAGCCAAGTTAACTCGTGCTTTTTGGCCACCGGATAGCGATGATCCACGCTCTCCGATAATGGTCCTGTCTCCTTGTGGAAATTGCTTGAGATCATCAGTTAGAGCACAAACTGAAAGTGTTTGCTGATATCTGGCGTGCCTCATTGGCTGGCCAAAAAGAATATTTTGTTGTAAAGTTGCAGCAAATATCCAAGGATTTTGGGAGACATAAAGAACCCTTCCATTCACCGCTATACTTCCAGACTCTGGTGGCAGTTCACGGAGAAGAGCCTCAATGAGGGATGATTTTCCTGATCCCACAGGTCCTATAACACCAATAAGTGTTCCGGACTTGATGTCCAAATTAATGTCAGAAAGTGTCGGTTGGTTCTTATTGTTAAACCAAATCCTTTCCATGCTGAGAAATTTTATAGGATTTTCCCATCGACATCGAACATTCCTCATTGAAACGGCTAGGCCATCTGGAATTGACAATTCCTCCTTCTTTCCAGCGGGAAGATGTGTTTGCAAGAGGGCGTCTGTTTCCTCTAACTTTTGATTCTCATTGTCAATTTGTGGGATGTGTTCTTCAAGTTCCAGAAATTGCTGCAGCCGCTTAAAAGACACCATTGCTTCTGATACTTCAGCCACTCCTCGGACAAACATCTGAGACATGGTGTGGCCCAGAATGTTGTAATACGCGGAGATCATAAAGATTCTCGCCGCAGTCATCTCATATCCCAGCAAAGTCATCGTTACCATGGCTCCAAAGAGGGCTAAACGGGTGGTGAAGAGTGAAAATGCCATGTAGACCCCTCTGAGGTTGGCACATTTCCTTATCACAGACAACTCAAATTTTCGAGCTGTGGTGATTAAGGATGAGATTGGCTTCTCCCAAGCGTACATTTTTATCACCTGCACACCGGATATGACTTCATCAATGAAACGCACCCTTTCGTCTGTTTTAAGGGCAGTTTGCAAGCGATATTTAGAGGCAAGTCGTCCCGTAAAAGCTAGAAAAAAAATAAAATAAAATAATTTGTTTATGAGCTTGAAAATATCACTATTTGGTTGTCTGTCTAATTTTATCTCAAAATGTAGATCAAGGAGGACATTAAGATTATTGAGATTCTACTGTTTGAATTATAAGGAGTGATGAGACAAAAATTATTTTGCTTTGTTCTTTAAATTAAATATTATAAATCGCAATTTTATCACAAAGATAAGAGAAAGGAAATTTTATTAATGAATAATTAATTAGGGTTGATATTTTGCGATTTCTTTGACGCTTTTACATTATAAAAATCGTCATAAAAATATTCATTTATAATTTTTTTTAGATTTCTCAAGGAGTTGAAATTGGATTAAATGAGTTTCATAATTTGGTTTTGACTTGACCTTAAGCAATCTTATCTTTATGGAATTCCATGCATCCGTCTTAAAATTGAAGCAAGGAAATGCGACTAAAATGAAGATTTCCAGCTGTGCAAACAACGCAGGTAGCATGATAATTACATTGTAGTGGCATTACGATGAGCACTATGACAATTCCAATGAGAGCGGGAACACCCACAAGCTCGTACAGGATGTAACCGATGGTGAGTGCCAGGAGAGGTGCTGACCAGAGCCAATTGACAAAGACAGACACCATATCGAAGCGGTTGACATCGTTTGAGAGGAGATTAACGACTTTCCCCGGAGCCACATTGCCCAGAGCTGCCCTGGACAGACGCAAAGCCTTCCGGTAGACCAAGCTGCATACTGCCACGCGCACCTTCATACCGTTGTGGCAGCCACAGAAGGTGATGTGATTGGACGTGAAGACACCCAGTCCATTGAGCACGATAATTCCGATGGCACAAATGATAGCTTCGCTGTGAGGAACGTCGGTGTTTTTCCTGCAGATAGTGGGGAGTTGTGAATGAAACAAGAAACACTCGACGATGGTGGATCAATTTAACTTAATCACCGAAAATAGAGTAAAAGTCGACGCAACAAGAGTGGCTGTCCCAGGCGAATTACAAAGTCGTTCGTCACAACAATCAGGCCAAGACAGACGTACTCACGCCAAAACGTGATTGCTATCGCTCTGATAAGTGACGGCCTCGCTGATGTGTTCCGCAGCTGATCTTGCCACTTTCTGGAGAAGAGAATGACAACGATTATCGTTGAGGTGGCTCCACTGAGTACCAGCAATACAATGTAATCATGGAGTGACTTGGTGATAAGATTCATTATCATTACTCTTCGAGACGATCACCCAGAACTGCTGATCTGTCGTCGATGAGGGGCTTGTAAAGATCATGGAGCTCCAAAGATTTGCGATAGCCACGTTTGAAGAGGCTTATCATCCAGAAGAAAGTGATTTTCGAAAGAAAATTTGCACTTTCTCGTGGATTATTAGGCAAATTACCATCCATGATTTTCCTTAAATATATCACTACAACATGATCACATTGCTAATCTTCACAGAATGTCCACACACGATCGTTGTTAGACGAGAACTGAGAAAATTTCTCTCTTGCGTTCCTTTGTATGATTGTGTCTCTGTGTTTAATACGCTCAGATAAGATAAGAAGTTGATTCCATTGTATTTTGTTGTCTTGGCAAATTTTCAACAATCTCAATTTGGCGTTTTAAAACATCTTCAAGAATCATGTGGAGGCTAGGAAATATTAAGGTATTATTAACGGATAACTGATGAGTTTGCATTAATTTTCCCCTGTGGAGCACCGCGCAAGTGCCAGAAAGTATGCCTCAGAGTCATCTATTCTTCAGCACATCCTAAAAAACTGCTATACCATTCTTTCGAACTTCAGGGAAATTTGCAATTTCCCCTATGACGCTTTTTTTCCTAAAAGGATGTTGGTGTCAAGAGAGCAACATCTGGACCAGTTTCATCCGCTTCAAACTGCCACATGATATTAAAAACATAATAATGTAATCTTAATTTAATGTGAAATTGTTGTTTACCTTTTGCTATGGTGATAGCGATAGCATAAACACAAATTATAAATAAATATATAAGCAACATTTCAGCATCTTTTTTTTCACAATTGGCACTCCACAACAAATCACTGAACCTGTACTTATTCTCTGCGTCTTATCGTTTGGGGATTGATTTTGTAAACAAACCACCACTTGAGAATTTATTAATAAAATCATTTCGAGCTGCGGTGCATGGTGAAATGAAAATGTGTAATTGTCTGTAAATTCAATTTGATGAACGTTTCCTCACCCACTTTTGGGTGGGTAAACAAATCTTGTGCTAGGAAATGCGATTGGTTTACTCTTTCATTTTGATGGCGATGTCGAACTTTGATGCTTGTTAAGGGGCATGTAATGGACTGGAAGTGGTATACAGTATTTTATAATATTTATTACAAAATAACGTAATTGAACAGATTTTTAATAAATTTATTTAAAATTTACTATATCCAGATATTATAAAAATTAGTAATATCTATAATATTATACATATGGTGTATCTTTTTTGACTTATAATTCTACTTTGAAAATAATTTTCACACAATTTAACAAATCATTTGAATAGGATTTTGCTGAACAGAATCATCTATGCGAATTCATGTGCAAAATGTTTAAGCGAAAGGGATATCGTCGCTTGAGTTAACATTTGTGCTATAATAATTTTGAATCCATGAGCAAACCATACAAATACGCGTATCCAGCGGTGCAGTTACTAGATTTGCTGTTGGATTTAAAATGATGTTGGTACAAATGCTAATTCAAGCGACAATATATAAAGCGGGAAACGTGGGATATATAATGTGTGAAAGCCCGAGGGCTGCTCGCATCGGAATATAGAGCTTTATGGTTGTACATGTGATTCATAAAAACCACCCCCAAAGGTTGACAAATTATGTGAGTGGGTTGACAGTGGCGGCGCATCCGGAAGGCAGGGCGAGAAAAAACCCAATAAAGTTTTATTGGCACAAATGATATCACTTGACTGTGTTGTTTGTATGAAATACTCTTTTTTTCGCGTGGTGGTAGCAACAAAGTCAATACATCGTATGGCGGCGGCAAATTGATATGATTATTTTCTTCTATTCACCAACACTGAGCAACAATGACGATATCTCATTCTGTGACTCCATCTCACAGCTGTGGTTAACATCGTACCACTGTGAGCAAAATGCTTATCAGCGAATTATTTATAATCCCGATGAAATGTGGGTGAGCGCCACCAGACTTGTACTTGAAACTTTGCAGTCTCCATGAAATGGTCTGTAACTTGTAAGTGGGTGAAACGATGCAAAGTGAATCTTTACCACTTTTGATTGAATTCCTTCCATCCACCTTAGTAGAAAAATTTGTCGACATAAACACAAATTTTTGTGGAAATTTTGCAACTGGGACTTAAGGAATCGCAACATTTATCACAAAGCACTTGATAACGAACATGGAGAATCAATCTTCTTTTCCTTATAAGGAAAATAGTTGTTCTCCAAGTGAAACACGGATTTTTGCTATTCAAAATAGTTCAGAATAGTTGTGCTATTCAAAGAGAATAATTTAATGAATTATAAATGACTTACACAGACCTTTAAAAAATGTGATATAATGTTTAAAAAATAATAAAAAATGTAGGTATATTTTTTCTGCTAATTCAATTTATATCGAATAATTTGCATATACAAATATATCTTGTCTTTACTGATGCAGCCGATGCAGCAAATTTTACTACTGATTGAACAAACACGGAGTTTTCTCAAAACCAAATATTATTATTCGGTTTGTTGTGTGGTAATTTTCCAATTGGTTTTACAACAAATTATTACACGCTATAAATATAATTTCTTAAACGCCCTATTTATAAAAGATGTTTTTCTTGGTGTTGAATGAATTGAAATTTTATTCCAAGTACCACGAGTGACCTTTCCATGCAGTTCTGAAATATTCTGTTTTCCGTGTGAATTCCTTGGATAGCAAAAAAGAAACACCCACCCACATGATACTCACTTTCACACGCCTCATTTCTTTAAAATTACTTTCGCGTTTAAAATGTTTCTGTACGTATATAGAATGTTCTACGTTTTTTTCACCATTGGCAACGCTTTTAATCGAAATTTATGAAATACCTCGTGATTTTCCATTAAATTAAAGTCCTTATAATATTTGTGATATATTTTCAGGAATTTTTCATAACACTTTAATAAGCCCGTCCATATAGCAGTCATCAAGGGTCAGAGGGTAACAACCGATGATTTCTTTTATGTAATTTTTTCCGGGAAATTGGATTCACTCTGAAAGATTTTCTTTGTACAAATATTGCACAATGAAATGGTATAAGGATCCCTATAACAAAGCCATGCACACGCCTGACTGATTGAAATTTTAAGTAAATACAACATTATTGAGTAACTGAATACTGCAATCATTCCTCGCAGACTTCAATAGATGGTGGATTCTGCCATTAATCTTCTTATTCCACGTGGTCACATTGAAATGTGAATTTCCTTGTTGGATTGCTTTTAATACTGCGTGATGATGTATGCAAAAGTACTTGAGTTCTTGTCAGAATATTCTTTCATTACACACTCTACACATCTTAATCACAAAAAGATTCACCAAGGAAGTTAAATACTTTCTGAAAATTCTTTACATGTAAAGCGTACTATAAAGCGCACTGTATTGCTGAATGTTACTTAGACAGTTTGCAATAAAACTAAGTCGAAACTAAAAAAAAAAAATGTATTGAGCAATAGAAAACTATATATAAAGTTGGTTATTGGCCTAAAAAGGATTTTCCTTATATATGAAATAACAAAATATAAGATGTATTGATTTTTCATAGTTAAAACCCTCTTAAAAAAGTGTATAAGAAAATGGTAAGAGATATTTTACAGAAAAATCGGTGGCATTGCCAAAATATTTTATTTGATGCTATACCCCAGACAATAAAGTGCCAAACAATAAAATTAAATTACTTTACCTTAGTTTCCAAGCGGTAAAGAGAAGAAATAATAATATCAACGGAAGATTGAATTTATTTTATGTTATGGTTTGATCTTCCGGATTTTTCTTACCAACAAGAAAATGCACCCAAAAAACTACCTACATATTAGTACCAGACCGAAGGGTGTTGATGCGTTTTACGAGGCAATCTCGTATTTAATGTATTTTATGTACATATGTATTCCATATACTTATGTTCGCATATCCAGCCATACTATGTAGGTATATTTATAATAAGGTATATAATTTTCGGGTTGTTATAACTATTAGAGGCATAACTAAATAATAAAATAAGACATATTCTTGTTACTAGATTTTAATTGTTGAACATTGCAATTTATCTAAAAAATTTCATCCTAGTGATGGGGAATTCGGTGGAATACGATTGCCTAAGGCCGTATCATGAGAACATTTCAATTGGAAATAGAATGGGACATCTCTGCGATTCCATTGTGTGATAAAGAATTAATTTGCACTAACAGATTGCTTACTCCATCATGTGTAGTGTTCTTCTCAATTTGTTGGACTCGCTGCCCTCAAGATACATTTGCAAAAGATGCTTTAGTGTTTGAGGTAGAAAGTATGCATACTAACTTGTGTCCATAAACGAAAGTTCATTAAAACAAGAGTTGCAAATTGTCTACAAATTGATGTTAATGTGTGCAATTAAATATGTAATTTTGGGTAAAACTTTCCTAAATTATTTGTTCGAGAAAGAATCATCTGAATGCTTCGTGTACCGCAAATTCCCCTTTGAAGACTTTCCATGGTTACTTACAGTCTTTTTGTGGAAAGATAAGAAATTTTCCTGATGATTACCATGACGAAAAGTTTCTAAATTCACACACCTCAATGAACACCGCTAATGCCACTTTGTTACTATTGTTGTATCGTTGTTATATATATGAAAGGTAATTTTATGTACCTACGTGAAAATTTACCTTGCGTCACTTTTCGTATAGAAACTTTTTCCTGATTATAAAGTTTTTCGGCAATTAAGTGTTGTTTATTGCTTGCATCTCCTTTTTGTACAAAGATGTGAGAATCACTAGGCGTCTCCACTTTTATTGAGCTCATGAGATTTGCAGAGTGTGAATGAAAGTTTTTTCACTATGGCTTTTATGACTAAGGTCGAAAGTGAGGGTGAAATGAGCGGAAATGTCTACTTCAGATAAAATCACATAATTTTGAGTATGATGATGGTGCAACCACTAAGAAGACACATGAACAATTTTGTGGTAATTTTATACGTTATGTTCTCTGTGTGAAGATATGTACAAGAAAGTGGGTGGTCTGCACGTGCCGTGCTTCTGAAAAGCTCAAACCTCCATCATTTGGACCAAGAGAAAAGTCAAATGGGTAAATTGGGTAAGTAGAGGAAAATTCCATTGCAGGATATGATGATATAATGTTTGACAAATATACATATAACTTTTTTTCTATTGTAACGTTTTGTGATAGCTCTAATGAATTAACCCCTGATTTTAAAGGTTAATCCCTGGGTTAATCTTTTAAATTAACTATCAAATTATAATATCACTAGGAGATTATAGAAATCATACTCAAGTTCTTTATTGAGTCGATTATGACGGCTTCGGAAAATTATTATTGACGTATTCTAATCACATAATCAGTGAGAGTATAATAGTGAAGTGAATCAAGAGATTAAGTGTCTCATGAACTATTAAAAGGCTCAAATAGCTGTTGTTATTAAGCCCTGTGATTGATTATCTTTGGTGCGATTTCAATTGATTTATAGGAGTACAAGATTAGGGTTAAAGGGTACAACATTGTATTGTTAGGAATTCATGACTATAGTCCCAAGTAATCACAAAGATCCATATAATAAATAGGTACCTATATATGGTATATCAAATTTAAAAGTATCTTGGATCTTGGAAAACAAGCTTTAAAGGTATACTTAACAATTCTTTGTTTATAAAACTTGTGAATTTCAAGAAAATCCATGACACTTGAGATTCTTTAGGTTCTCAACCTTTTGCTGAAAGTTCCCTTTTGAGATATTAAAATGATTGAGTGTCTCTTATACTTGATTTACAAAGGAAACATTGAGACTTTACCTATCAATTGCCAGGGTAGTTTTGCGTTGAGAAATATCTGAATTAAGTGGTGAATCTCATTCAGCACAGTGTTAAATTCTCAATGTGATTGTATATCATAATCTGGTGTTGAAATATTTACTTTCTTCGCACAAATTACCACCTTTTGTTATTCATGCTATTCGCCTTGTGTGTTTGTTTATTTGTCGAATCTATTATCACCACCTGGCTGTGGAATGAATCAAGTCAATTTTTGAGTTTCTTATTGTTTTATGTTCCCACAGAGAAAGAATGTATCTCTTTGCCAAACAACAATTTTTACTCAAATTCCAATGAAAATTACTTATCGTGAAGATGTATGAACAATTTCTCCAGTTTCTGGAATACAACTGGAAGTCTGTTTGGAAGTGAGAGTGGGGATTCCAGTTGGATTGCGCCACAAGTGAGTGTTTTCCCGCTGATTTTCCATTCATCCCTCTCAAATTTTCTGTACACATCAGTTGGTCGTGTGGTTTCTGGCTGCAAAGTCTCAGATGAATTGATGATTTTCAGTTGTCCCGAAGCCACATCCCAAGGTGGACGTGCTTCTCTTGTGATTTTCACACAACGAATACAATAATTTTTTTCACATTTTGCGGGACTTTATAAAAAGATATTACAGCTAGATATTTCTCTCTGAGAATTCCTATTTTACTAACATCAAAGTGAAAGTGATACCATCTGCGTAACAAGGATTTCAGTGCAGAAATTGGATAAAAAACATCGATTGATTATTTATTATAATTTCTGATTGAATTTGTGACACAAAATGTAATAAATGTGTTTATGCGTATAGAAGCGGAAGGTGAATCTTGTGTGTGTGGTGTTAAGATGAGATAATTAGGACTTAATTTTTCATTTCTATTCTAAAATTGTAACGCCATTGACAGTGTATTTGCTAAAATTTTTATCCTTTCGATACAATTTGTGTCCAAATACCAAGTCCTAATCTTCATGGCGGGTGGGAAAACGTTCAAAAAATCACATAAGACCCAAAAAAGATATCGGTGAATTGAAAGATATTCCATTTATTGATACGAGTCTGATTCTTGATTGTCATTGAAAGGCTTTTTTTTATGTATTTAAGGACATATTACGGATTTATTGATACTTGTATGTATATTTAGCAGTGCTGATGGACCATATAAAATTGTGAGAAAAAGATTCGCTAAGAGTCACGTTTTCCAAGGAATCTTTGCGGGAAAATCTCGGAGGCACGATTTATAGCATATATAATACTTACTTGACATGATATTGGAATTAGGAGTAAAAAACCCGTCATTCTTGACTTTGCGTTCGAATTTAATTTCTTTTTTCATGATAGAGTACTACGATAGAATAGACCAATGGGAAGGGTTGAATTTAGGAACCGAACATTAAGCTTTCATGGTTATTGCTTGGTTAAGAATATAATAGAGCGTGGATTTGAGGGGTATTTGTGGGCTGGCATTGTTTGAAGGCATTTTATGGTGATTCTCAAGTGGATGTCCTAATGCACTCCTACACCCATGAAACATCGACAACATAGCCCAGACATTTGATAGCTTAAATACTATCATCATTCGAAATTACAGGACCAACATGCATATTTCTTCTCGTTATAGCGCACAGATTTATAGGAATTTAGCCCATTTGGGGAAAATCACGCGAAATAAGCTTGAGGCGGGTCAATAATTATGTGAATTCACAATTAGCTATATTAATTTGACACATCTTTTATCTCGTAAATCATATTTCCTTAAATTGCGTATAAGAAAAAAGGTCACAAATATTATTACGTAAAGACTATTTTCTTCCATCAATATCCCTTATTGTTAATAAATTATATGAAGTTATAGAATACAATCTTTAATTTTTTGTCAATGCTTTACTTTTTTATGACTTCTGTCATATAATAATTTAATTTTTGATGTTGAATTGGGTCAATTGGAAAATTTTATTAGATTAATTTTATCCTGCATCGATGAATTTTTCGATGTCTCATTTTTCTCGGGTGTCAAATACCATTGAAACATGATTCAATTACTGACCAGAATTTTTCATAAATGAATGATTTTTCCGTCTGTAGTAAACTACGTTGAAATTATTCTTATCGGAAGGCAAATGCTTCAATTTCAAATTGAACATAAATTTTTTCTGTCGCTTTTTGCAGAAGGAAAATTGAAAGGAGTGTTTCTCTTCATTGAGAAATATTTTGGGTTTAAATTAATATGTTAATTTATTGATGTTAAACTATTCCACTGTAGACCAGCTAGCGCCTATTGTTTAACCGTTTCTCGCATTATACTATAAATATCGTCTATCGCGAGAGAATGAGAATGAGAGTGTAGAGACGCCCAGAGATGTCGTAAATTGAACTTGTAAGTTTTATGAAAATTGCCACAGTGCGCTATTTAAAGCATAATGGATCTCGTGAATGAACACTTGCATATTTATCAAGTGGCAAAATGCATAATTAATTCAAGTGCTTGAAGTTGGAAAAGTGATTCTCTTCCAAGAAAGGATTAAGTTTCAATTGCAGGACAAAAGTAACAATCTAAAGAATGCGAGAGATTGTGAAAATTAGTATTTGACGACGAAGATTTTTGAAGAACAATCACCATTTCTTTGATCAATTTCATCATGAAAGCTCAGTCTCTACTGATAGTCGTCATTTGGCGAATCATTTTCGGTAAGTGATTCTGGCATTTACATCCTATTTTCGTCAGTTTCTCTGAATCAATTTCCCATTTTCTTCACCCATTAAATTAATACGACAATACGATAATAACAATTAGAAGAGCAGTTGAGCACATTTAAATAATAATTGTAGTATATCTGTAAAAATAGAAGGTAATTGAGACTATGAGACGCCCTAACTTTTCTTTGAATTAGTCTAATCAGAAAATGTTCAAATTTTTAACAAAGAATTAATCTTAATCTTAACAAAGAACTTCTGAAAAACCATTTTACTACTTATTGACGTATGTCATTGACGTATTCAATAAACTAATTTTCATCGCATTATCTCAAATGTTTTAGGTCGATTTGTTTATGTCTGATAGTTGAAGTGTTTGCAAATTTTGCTTTATCTTTTTATAGGCTGAAATAATGGCATTAGATTACACAAATTCAAGTGGAGTAATAAAAAAATGCATTGTGTATTATCAGTAGAATTTTTTGGGGTGCTTGTCTTTTTGTGTGAATACTTAATATGAAATGAAGAAGCGTGTCTACTTTTAGAACAATGCATATTTTTTTCCTTTTTGGTGAGACTGAAACCAAAAAAATCCAGAGAAATCCTTACACAATTATCTCTTTTATTTTGTGTTTAACTTTTGCAATTGAAGTTGGTACTGCTGGTATCTCTGTACATATTTTTTCCTGCGTAAATACTCAAGTGGATGATGATGACAAAAGTTATGTATAAAAAGGGTACCAGAATGAATATTTATGAAAAAGCCCTCATGATAACCCCCACGCGAACGGTAATTACAAATAGCATTCTTTTTCTGCAAGATAAACACGATAAATGACCAGTGTCTTTCTTTTGATTTGAGACTTTGCAGAGGAGAAGTCTTTGTCGTGATGTGAAAATATTTGGAGAAGGCAAGAATTACACAAATTACTTTTATAACATAAGCAGAGAAAGAGATTGAACATTGTGTGGAAAATGTGTGGAATAACCAATCACCTTTCATCCGTGATATAAGAAAATTGGTGAATAAACAGAAGAGATCTTGACCGAGCACATGAAAAATCTTTTCAACCATTTTCACTCAGTTATTTTTGGCACATTTTCACTATTCGCCTTTTTTTACCACACTCCTCACCATTTTCCTCATCTAAATTCCATCACAATATTGTAGACTTGGATGTAAGTACGCGTGAAGAAAAAACTCAATGGTCTGGTGCTACGAGAAATGTTAATTAGAAGTGAAAACGAAATTGTGCTGAGATATTCGGCAAAAAAGATTTGAGCACTATAATTTGTGTGAGGATGAAAAGCGGAAATTGAATTTGTTTGAAACTTTTTGGGGTATAACGTATATGATCGTCGGTATCAGACACATTGTGAAAAAGCGCAAATTAGCAGTCAAATAAATAACAAGTTGAACTTTTAACCTCATGCTAAAGGCAATGTTTATTTTTTTTCAAATCTTTTTCTATTTAAGAATTCTTAATCATAATCAAAGTATTTGTTAAAAAGGGGAAAATACGAATTCTTGAAAATATTGATAAAAATATTTAGAAACTTCTAAGGGAAATATGATTCCCTTAGAAGTTTTAAACAAGAAAAGATTTAAAATGACGTGTCTTTTATCTTTAAATTAAATTTACGCTTGTCGAATGATTAAGTCTATTTTCAATTTATTGCCAATGAAAATTTTTGAATGTTTGTTAAAGCGTGAAAAATAAAAAAAAACTGTCAAAGAAAAGTACCTACTTTTAAATTATTAATTATTTTAAGAGATCTTTAAGTGTACAATGTGAAGTATCAAAAAATATATAACCAATTCTAACAAGACTAGAGAAATAAATAAAATCACTGAGAATTAAACAGTCTCAGCAATGTTTTGTACACTACTTTGCTTTTCACTTGGTGGAGTGATACTATTTTACAATTAAATTCTGAATTGTACGCGTAGTTCCCGAAATAAACTTGTTTGTTTAATTTTGAATGTTTTGAAACTCACCTTTCCCGAGATGACAGCTAGGTATTTTATAAATTAAACAATATTTGATTTTCACTTTTATTCATCACTTAAACTTTATTAAAATGAAAATGTTTGTATAGTTGTGTGACACAATAAAATTATATTTAAGGAGATCTTGTGGGAAAATTGCTATACAAATCAATACGGTCGTTTGTAGATATATCTTAGTATTGAGGATGAGGTAGGATATAGAATAAAGTCTACCAAATGTGCCAAAAATGTCATATCAGAAATCCAATAACAAAGCCCAAAATATCCGAAAATTTCATAAAGTTACGATGTTGCGCCTAATTTAATGTAACCGATGCTAATGGTTAATTGTAGTTACTGTCAATACATATTTACACAAGATAGGGTTCATCACACTTCCAATATAACTTACTATCTGGTGGACAGGTATTGTATTTCATATGATTGTGATACTTGACTAATTTTTTTTTACTTTTCCCTGTGTTTGCGACATTAATCACCTCAACAAGAAGGTGATAAATTCGGTATTCCTGAATCGGTAAACAATAAACAAACAGCTCATCCTGTCCTACTGAGTATATTTGTGCTGAGAATATATTATACTTCCTTATAGAACCACATTTATACCCCGCGACAGTTTGTTGCTCTGCTAAATAGTCTTATTAATAATTAGGCCCAACAAGGGTGTGCTCACTAATTGCGATGCGGCGCAATGTGTCTATATTTACCATATTTACACGTCTTCATTGGCGTCAAACGCCTCACGAAGATAAACTACCGCAACAGCTAACAGTCATTTGCTGGACAATTAACACACAAGGTTGGGATCTCCCCTGCTACATTTAAATGGTGTGAACCTCCCGTTCCCGAATCCCATTAGCTACCCTGACAGGTGAATCTGATAGCAAAGTGCAGCAGCATTTCACGTGAAATTATTCAGCCAATAACCTGCTCCTAATTTTATAAAAGCTATACCTATTTTAGGTTGAAGTCAGAAATTTTTTTGTTAATAACGTCTTCTTCAATTTACGATTGATCTTAAGTGAAAATGCCAATCTTCATTAATGTAAAAGCGATAAGTTATTATTGGCAATATTGGCATAATGTTAAAATTTAAGACAGTTTGACTTATTATTTTTGTTTTAGATTTTAACAAAGTACTTCAACTATATTTCTTTGTCAGCCCGTGCTTCCTCAATGCTACCCTCGATGGCCATCTCTGGCGAGATAATGGAAACCTACAGGCCAGAGTCGGGATCATCGTGCATTGCGAGTTATTTTATGTGCAATGACTCAATCCTCTGCGTGGCACAGCATCTTAACTGCAATCAGAATCCTGATTGTTATGATGGATCAGATGAGTGGAGTTGTGACGATCAATCAGCGGATTTGTTCTACGACCATCTTTTCCGCAAAAACCTAAAAGCTCTAACAGACGATATTCCCTGGGGACGATGTGGTAATTATAATATAATAGTTTTTTGTGTGATTCAACTGTAGGTTTAATATTATTTGAGATTGTTTCTTGGTGGAAATAAGGCGCAGCTGCTGAATTAAGATTATTTAGAAATTCTGAGAATTTCACCTGATATGAAAATTCATAATCTTGTCCTCCAGCTGAGAACTCACTTTGGGTGACTGCTTGTGCAGCATGGAAAGAAAATGTGCTAATTAATTTTCTGCTCTTTCACTCGCTGTCTTTTCCCGAATGGTGTTAGATTACAGTCTCCTCGAGTATCCTGACCTTAACAGTACGTGCAAATGTAAGCTGAAAGAGGTTCACTGTCAATTTCAAGGCCTCATCAGTATCCCATCGAGTCTGCCCATGTATGGAATCACTCTCTTGGAATTGAGTGGAAATCGCTTCCCCATACTCGACGATGTCTTTTTAGAAAATCTACCACCTTCTGAGAAATTGTGAGTAAACATATTGCAAGCGAATAAATATCCCTTTCCTTATATTAAATTTGATCATACGTTCCATCATGTGTCAATAATGTTCCGTAGAATCCTGAAGCATTGCTCCATTCGAGAGGTGAAATCTCTTGCATTCCAGCGATTTAAAGATGGCTTTGTAGATATTTTGTAAGTATATTGTATCTACTTTCTCTTTTTTTCTTCTTCATGCAAATTCTTGAACTGTTATTCACCAAAGAATATATTTTCTACTTGTGTGGGTTTCTAGATACTTGGATCAAAATCAAATCGAAATCCTACCAAACTTTTTATTTCCTGAAGGGACAAGACTCACAGTTCTGTATGTATATTTAAGAAATGTCTTTATGTGAATAGCATAAATATTTATTGGCATGTGATATCAAAGAACTTAATTCTGTTTCTTATTTAATTCAGAATCCTTGCTGGAAACCGTATCTTTGAAATACAGAGCTTCGCATTTGCAAATCTGGAGCATTTAATTGAATTGTGAGTAAATGATTCAAGTTAATCAATATCACTCTTAGAAAAATAGAGTAAAGTTATAGGTAGTAAAAGTAAGAATCACAATTTCATGAGTAGACTTACTCATTTTTTTTTAAGTTAAAAAGCCTCAATTTTTAATTGGTCTTTTTCCCTGTATTATAAAGAGACCTTCGCGATAATCGTCTCGCGGTACTCACAGAAGCTGTTCTGGCGCCGCTAATAAATTTACAAATCCTGTAAGTATAAGAAGTTCGACTTTGCACTTTTCGTCAAATTTCCATGAAAACTTTGGCTATAACCCGTATATCTGAAACACTCGTATATATTTTTATATTTTTTTTCTGGCAAAAAAGTTTTCTGAATGGAAATCGCCTCACAGCTCTAACCAGCGGCATGTTGCCGCCTCTGAAGTATTTAATAACACTCTCTCTGGCTGATAATAATATAAGACGCGTGTCAAAGAATGCTCTCAATCTGCCATCATTGGAACATTTGTGAGTAATTTAAAAAGGATGGTGTGCAAGATGAAAGTCTCTGAGAATAGCAAAATTTGCTGAAATTCCCACATCAATTGGAAATTGAAAGATTTTATGTCAATCTTATATTTATTGTTATCGTTCGTTATTGGAAATTCCTTGAGATTTTCATCACGTATATATAGAATTCCACATGTCTTAAATTTTTCTTTCAAATTATTTTATCAACAGATTTTTGTCTGGAAATCGCTTACTCCAAATTGATAACGATACTTTCTACCTTCTCCCCAATTTAACAGGACTGTGAGTATATTTTTAAACACAGTTGAATGGCGTAAAAAATAAATATGATTCACTCTCTTAAATATTTGTAGAAATTTGAACAACAACCAAATAGAAGGATTCCAATTGAACGCTTTCAATGGAATTGAAAATTTAACATCACTGTAAGATATATTTTCTCATTAAAGTTATATATATGTATAAGTATTAAATATATTGATGCTTTTTTAACTTCCCGTTTCTAGGTATTTATCTGGGAATCCATTCAAGACAATTGATCAAAGAGTTCTTCACAATTTAACCCATCTGCAGCACATGTAAGTTACAATAACAGTACTACATGCTTGCTAATTAGGTGTGAAGTAGTGTTTAATACTTTCAATAGCTTCCGATATTTTCATCTACCCTGCTGTGTTGTAGAGAATTTACACAAATTGATAAATATAACGTTTGGATAACTTTTTGGTTATACTGAAAAGCCATTCCTTGGTATATTCAACTCACTTGTTTTGCTTGAATCTAAAATGAAATTAAATAGTCGCAATATTAGAAATTAATATTCTAAAACATATATTTTACTATGGCAACCATGGAAAGTAATACAGAATGTTTGGAGAAACGTTTGCAAAAATATGTATATATAAATAAGTACTTATAGTAACAAATTTCAGTAGGTGCAAGTAATAATTTTTGATTTAAACAACAACACCAATTTAAATCTTTTTTTTCACATCAACCTCATATGAGGCATTGGGAACCGACTTTCTACCGTATCAATATATTTTTTGAGTATTCAGAAATATGGCAGCAAAGAGGAATCCATCGTCACTAATTAAATGTGAATTCCTCAATGCATCTTCCAATCAATTTTGCTAAAGCACATCTCGAGGGAGATTTTCCTATTTTATGATTGTTTTTCTGTTCAATTTCAGTTATTTCTCTCTGTTCCACTTGTGTCGCGCCGCAATGTACGTGAGGGTATGCGAACCACGGGGGGATGGTATCTCCAGCGACAAACATTTGCTTGACAATCCTGTGCTCCGAGGCAGGTGAGAAAAACACAGCAGGAAGTGTAAAATCATTTCTTCATTAAGTAACATGATTTCCCTTTAAGTGTTTGGGTGATGGCGGCTGTGGGAATCGTGGGGAACTTGCTGGTGCTCTTTGGGCCTCTCGCACTCGGTACACGTGGCTTGGCGTGTCACATTGAGCATACGATTTACCTGAGACACCTGGCTGCAAGTGACTTGCTTATGGGCATTTACTTGGCCATCATTGCTACGGCGGACATGGCTTTTCGCGGCGAGTATCTCATCCATGAGGAAGACTGGAGGCACAGCATCACCTGTGACCTCTGCGGCTTCTTAAGCACGCTCAGTTGCCAGTCATCCACGTTCCTATTGACTCTTGTCACTTGGGATCGTTTAGTCTCTGTCACGAGACCCCTTCTTCCGCGGCCACCCAGCAGAGCTAGGTGAGAAAATTCATAATTTTCCATTTTTTATATACAGTTACTTTAAATCTCCCTTAACGCCTTTTTCAATTCTTTAAGATGATTTTTGGGTGGGGCACAGTTTGTCCTTTTCGAAAGATTATTGAAAATTTGCCAAGCAGAAAGATTTATTCAGTGTGGTTATTGATTTAGGACAATTTCAGTACTTATTTCCAAGAATTTATCACGAATCGCGAGATATTTACAGAATGACAAATAAATATGTATAAAAGCGGGAGTGAAGTGACTTTGCGAACTGCTTTGACACTTTGCGACAGGAAACGTGAAATAAAAATGGTCGAGGTTTCGAATTTTGTATAATATTTGTTCTTAGAATTTAAATTATAAGGCTCTCCTAAAATTAAGAATTTATTTTAGTTTTTATTATTTATTTTTCATAAAGATTGGGATAGAGAAAGGGATATTTACGAAAAAAATGGGGCCATATTCCTTAACTTCGTGTTGATTTTGTGATTTAGCCAAAGATCCAAAGGCTAACACTGCACCGAAAAGGTGAATAAGTATACAAAATAGTGGAATAACGTCAAAATTTACACCTTCGTTTGCAGAATATATGGAGCATAGTATTTGTCTTTATGTGCTCGTAAATGCGTGTTGGGGCAATAAAATTAATTCAATGCTCGCGGGGAAGCTTTTGCTCTGAGATTGGCCCTTGTTATTATATTCTTATTTTTTATACATAAAAAAAAAACAGCTACGGAATCCTGACTCCGACTTCAATATTTCATTCCTGAGAATTCAATTTATTAGCATCCTCTCCCACTGAAATCTTTTTTGAATCACCTTTACAGAGCAATTGTACGTTTGGGACTCTTGTGGCTGACCGCGACAACATTGGCGGCGGCCCCATTGTCTGGAATAGATTATTTTGGCAAGAACTTCTATGGCTCCAATGGTGTTTGCCTCAGCCTCCACATCCATATTCCCTACGATAAGGTATATACAGCAATTAATTGAATGGAGAAATTGTATTTATATAAGTCATAATTGTGCTTCTGATTTTGCCTCCACAAATCCACTTACAACTACCATAAAGTGCCCCTGTTGAAACAATGTTTCAACTTCTGACACTCTTATTTCAGGGATGGCAATGGTCTGCAGCGATTTTCATCGTGGTCAACACATTCTCTCTGGCTTTTATTGGAACATCGTACATGAAAATGCTACGCGCCATCCAAAGTTCCGGCTCCGCCATGAGGAGCTCCCTGAGTGGGCGAGAGAATGTAGTTGCTCGTCGCTTTGCCATTATTGTGGCTACTGACTGTGCCTGTTGGCTTCCAGTAATCATTGTTAAAATCGCCGCGCTTGCAGGTGAGTTGTATGTTTATGGCGTATCCCTTTGAATTTTCTTCGTTATATCATGTATACATGAAAAAATATGCTGAAATTTCCATTGAACTAGAATTGAACTGTCATTGAATTATCGATAGAAATTTACATCTTTGGGACAAATAATTCCGTTGATTTATAGAGCTTTGATTGGAAACAAATGTTCACAATTGGCTCTTGCGTAAATAAAGAATTACCAGGGATTTTTATAAATTGTTTTTGTATCGCACAGAAATAATTACTGAAATTTTTCATATATTATAAGTTAATTTTTATTAATTGACATCGCTAAATGATCGATCGCAACGAGATTTTTATTTATTAAAATACGTAGGTATTACTAATTGATTGCAACAAATTTCAATTATTTTCCAATAAATATTTTCTATCAAATGTTTTTCGTAATGAATGTAATATTCTCAAGTTAAATATTAAATTTTTAGGAAGAAATTGTTAGGAAAATTACTTGAATCTAAAAAAGAAAATTATATATATTTCATGGTCATGTATTAACTTGTAATTGATACTAGCCAAATTGTTCAATTATTGCTATATCAGCAAAATTGTAATTAATATTGCATCTTAGGCCCTTTACACACATGGGTTTAAACCGAGAGGAAGTTCAACCAGTTCATAGCCAAAACCAGTTCCTTACAGACTGTAAGCGCGGTTTAGCATTTGCAAAACACAACTTCTGATTGTTGTCTCACAGAAATCTCGATTGATATGAAC